>PVJL010002788.1:26227-136344 GCA_004026885.1 Lyroderma lyra
TTTTATTGTTAGACTTATTGGGGTGACATCTGTTAGCAAGGATTACATAGGTTTCAGGCATACAATTCTACAGTGCATTGTCAACTTGATGTATAATAAGTTCACCACCTAATGTGACTTCTCTTTCCATCACCTTATATTTAGCTTCCCCCCCTCCTCTCCCACCCTCTCCCCTTTCTCCCCTCCCTAACCCACTCATCAATTTTTTCCATAAGGAATAATGCAGTTGTATCTTGGTACTCATTGTTAATTTGCTTCAGGAGGTACAATGAGTACCAAACAAATGACAAGTACCAGGACAAAATTTTTATATAAAAATGTATAGAGTACCAAATTTGATGAATTTCAAAGCAGTGGAGTACTAAGATATGACTGTATATATTTACTACAGTATTATTTACTATATTACCTATGCTATAATTTATATCCCCATGATTATTTTGTAACTACCGATTTTTACATCAAAAATTATTTCTGTAGAAAAACTATAGTAATGTTACCCAGTTGTAGGGTGTAGCAAATGCCTGGCTTCATGCTTTGTGGTAGCAGTGGACATAAGTTTGTAGGAGAGAGATAAGATAAATTTTCCTCAATTCTGCAGAGAGAAGAGAAAGAGAAAAAGAGGTACTTACAGTTTTATTTTGTCAAAGTGCAACTTGAAAGTCTTGTAGGTATTGGCCAGTGAAGGAAAATTATTAAATCATTGATGAATTGCCTCCATATAAAATGTGATCCTTGGTTTCCTCAAGACATGTATGCACATGCGTGTGCACAGACACAAACACACAAAGTATGTCTGTTTGTACTGTTCTCTTCAATGACCTTGCTCACTTAACAAAGTTATGTTCCTTCTCCAAGTGTCACCTCCTCTTAAAAATCCTCTCTGACTTCCCCAAGCAGAATTAATAACAGCAACAGCATCAGTAACAATAACTCACACGTACTAATGGATGATTCTGTGTCTGATAATGGGTTAAGCATTTTATATGTATTATATTACATATTATACAAACAACCTAATAAATTTAGAATAACCATTACCACCATTTTCAGATGAGTAAATGTAGGGTCAGAGTGTTTAGGTAACCTGGCCAAGGTCATAGAGCTCTAAGAAGTGAAATGAGCTCTAAAAGCTACATTGCCCTACTTTACAGTGGTTAATAACAGAGATAAAGTATGATATTCACATTTCTATCACAAAACTATAGCAAGAACCTGGCATAACACATTACAGTAAATAATACTTTGTTTTACAAGTCAATATGAGAAAAATTTTGTGATAATTGTTAATGGAACACACTATTTTCATTATCCTTTTTAATTAAAAATATAACAAACAGAATATTGTAGAACTAGATTTTTTCATTTATCTAAACCTAGAAGCCCAAATTAGATGCATTGCCCACTTAAAAGAAAGTTAATTGATATAATCTTTCTGATAGCTCCATGTTTTTTTTTTTCATTAGTTGGCATTTAATGTTATGTACGGCATCCTAAATACTGAATATTTCAAGGAGTTTAGCTCTATTTTGCATGTGTCTGCCTATATCTATCTATCTATCTATCTATCTATGAATAGTAAACTGTCACTGCTGTTCCTGATAGACAGGAAATAAATCTTTAAACTATAGATTGCTTTTTCTGGTTTCAATTGGCTACTTGCTATAGGATAAGTAACTTACCTCACTTAATTTCAGTTTCCCCACATTTTACACAAAGGTAATGAGGTAAAAATGTCTCTTAAAATACTATAAATCTCATTTAGCTGTAATATAGAAAAAGAAAAGTATAATAATTAATGGGATTAGTAAAGTTAGTTGGCATGGTAGTGAATTGAGAATGTGCTCTTTTAACTATTACTCTTCATTTCTTGTTGAAAAAATTTTATAGTAAGTCATAAAAACAATGGAAATATAAAAATATTAGATATTGTCAAATGTGTTAATTAAAAACAAAGCAAAAAATAAAATTTGGTCTCCCATCCAAGTACTAACCAGGCCTGACCCTGCTTAGCTTCCAAGATCAGACGAGATCAGGCATGTTCAGGGTGGTATGGCCATAGAATTGTATTCCTAAAACCTATGTAATCCTTGCTAACAGATGTCACCCCAATAAGTCTAACAATAAAAATGAATTAAAAAAATAAAAATAAAATTTGGGATCCAGAACTTAAATTGGTGAACTTAACATCTAATGCAAGAATATCTTAGAATGAACGATTTAACTTTTCAAAAGGTATGTTTGCTTCCTTAAACCTTCCACCCTACCCTCTCTTCCCATAAACTTGCTAGCTGTTTCACAGAGAACAAAGAAGCCACAAGATGGCAACTTCCCACCACAAGATCTATAAACTTCCCTATAACTTTCACCTATCATTTCTGCCTTCCTTCTATTTTTAATTGAAGATGAAAAACCCTCTTGTTTGTGGTAAATCTTTCCACATGAGCTTCAGTAACTTCCTTATCCATGTATTTCTTTAGGTTTCTTGCCCTGAAGATTAATTCTGTGTTTTCTTGAACTATTCCCCATTTTTTTCTGGCTCCTTTCCATTAGCATAGAAAGCTTACTCAAGTCTCTCTTACTGATTAAAGAAAAAAAAATACTCTGGTATTATCCCTCAAAACCTATAACCTCCATTTATTCATGAGAAAAATATCAGTTTATTTTTAAAAATCTTTCTCTGACCCTTTGCTGTAAACTTACCCTATCTCTCCTATCATAGCTAATCTTTGTCAGAAATGTCTCCACTTACTCACTGTACTACTTCCTTACTTCCAAATTGCTCTTCAGTTTCTGCAGTCTGGTTTTAACCCTGCTACTGATTTGTTTTTGGAAGTTTTCTCTTGGCTAATAGCCTTTCCTTGGCTACATGTAAAAGACACATGGTTTTTTGATTCATTTGATTACCCAGTAGCATTTAACATAGTTATTCTTGAAACATGCTATTCTCTTGGTTTTCCTAGTAACTCTCTTGTTACTTTTTTTTCTAGTCACTTTTGTAGACTTCTCTGAATCTGCTCATCTCTTAAATTATAGTGTTTCTCACGGCTCAGTCCTTGGCCACCTTAATATTTTGCCTCAATCTTTTTGTAATTCAGCTATTTCTGTGCCACTAAATACCACCTCTAAGCTTAAGACTACCAAATATATATCCCCATATCTCTTTCCTTAATTCCTATCAGTATTTCCACTTTCCAATTGAACATGCATGCTTACATGTAGTCTGCTACAGCCAACTCAATCTCTACATAATCTGACTCTTAATCACCCCTCCTACCTAAAACTCTATGGTTCTGTTGTATTGAATGAATTTTAGTTCAATGAGTGTTCCATGGTCTCTCAGGCCAATTTTTCCTATCATGTTATAGTTCAGCTTAGATGTCACTTTTTCTAGAAATCCTTCTTTCTCTCAATGTGGATTTTATTTCTCTCCTCTTTGCTCTCAGAACACTCTGTATTTCTCTTTTCATTACATTTAAAACAGTTCATTGTTTAACCTGTTTAAATGTTTTTTTCTCTTGTACTAGATGGTGATCATATAAAAGGTAGATACCATACCTATTGTGCACCCATTTGTATCCCTGTTGTAGGCACACAATAAATACATTGAGTACAAAAATTAATGAATTTTAGGATCAAGTCAGGCTAAATAAACCTGTTACATTCCTTTGGTAGAGGTATTACAAGGATATATGAAAGTCTGGCCTATCAAATAGGTGATTTCATGATAAGATATGCAAATATGGACTAGTTAAATGGATTCTAGTAGAGTTCAATGGATTCATGTCCAGTTCAATGGATTCATGTCCAGTTGATAAATCAGATTAATGACCAATGCCAGTAAGTAGAGAGGTCTATAGTGGGAGCCAGCAGGTCTCTGTTCTATGCCCTAGCTTATTCAGAATTTTCTATCACTAACTTAATTGAAGACAGAGAAAGCAAGCTTATGAAATGTTAAAGTAACACAGAGCTGAGTGGAAGAGTTAATAAAAATGAATAATAGCCTCATAATTTGAACTTGGTGGTTTATAATAATAAACTGATACTAACATTGACATTTCATAGTATTAATATGAAACTACAAGTTAAGGTAAAGTCATTTAATTCATTCAACATTCAAGAAGAATGGGGAGTCAAATATATAGTGATGGAAGGGTGGTGAACATGTAATGCAACACATAGACAATGCATTGTAGAATTGTACAGCTGGAACTTATGTAATTTTTACTAACCAATGTTACCCCACTAAATTTAACAATAAAAAAAGAAGAATAGGTTATAGTCTTACTATGTTCTGGTAACTGCTGCTGTGTAGAGAATATTGTGTGCTGTTCTGGGCATCATATTAATTTTTATAATGATATTGTACCCATAAGCTATAATATTTATCTGAATGTAAATTTTATATATTTTATTTGTATCAGTCAGGATAAATTAGATTATGCTGTTGTAACAACATCCAAATTTTGGTGGTTTACAACAGCAAAATTTTATTTCTCACTTATGTAACATGTTGGCTGGGAGTTCTCCACAGCTTTTAATTCTGTAACCCATAGTGATGGAGCAACCACTATCTTAAATATTACCATTCACTGTGAAAGAGGGAAAGATAGTTGTAAGAAGAACCACATTGACAAATAAATGCTCTGGCCTGAAAGTGCAGCACAAGTGTGAGAAATGCGTTTTGCTTGTAATTAATTGGCCAGAATCAGTCACATGCTCCACCAATTGTGAAGGGGGCCAGGAAACACAATTCTGTCACATGCCTGAAGGTAAAGAGAAATATTTGGAGACAGAGTTAATGACCACCAAACTATATAGAATAATAATTAAAATTTACCCTTTAGCATTGGACTTTATCCCACTCCCTTCCTAAGGGTTACAGTGTTAAAAATTCTAAACCTTTTTCTATAATTTTCCATATACATATACATACAGAGATATTTCCATTACATATGGGATCATAGTTGTTTTTCATATGTCTTATAGATATACTCATATCTATACATTGATCTCTACCTTAGTCTCTTTAATAGCTGTATAGTATTCAATAAGGACATACCAGACTTTATTCAGACACTCCTCTATGGAAAGGAAGGTGCTTTTTTATTTCCAGATTTTTACCATTACAATACATGCTGAACCATCCTTGTACATGCATATATTTCTGGGCATATACTTTTAGATTTCTCTAGCATAGATTCCCAGAAAATGAATTCCTGAGAACTTCAAATTTTGCCAAATACTTTGCCTTCCAAAATGATGTACCAATTTATTATCTCATAAACACCATATAAAAGTATACATTACATTGAGAAAAATTTTGACAAAGGTTTATATTAAAGAAAGAAAAATTGAATGATAAAGGATTTAGAAATCACAAAAAGTGAGTAATGATTGAAGACTTTTTGTCTAAACAGGTAATCTAGGTATGCTGATGGGAATAACCTTGAAGAAACACAAATCCCTTTTGCACATTGACACTTCTAGTTACATCTTCAAAGCCAGAGCTTAAATACCTGTCCATATGCAGTTACAAGGAAGGCTGTGAAAAGAAGACTTCAGTTTTGGGGACTATACACCGAGCCCAAACTAGGGGCTATGTAATCACTACAGGAAAAATAATAATTTGATAGGTAATACATTTTTTGCCATGCTCCTGGAACTCTATAGTTAATTATAGCCATTTTTTTCCTGCTGTTTGCTTTTCTTTTTAACTTTCTTTATCTCTTCAGCTATCTCTCTGAAGTTCCTTCTTCATTATTCCTCTTATCCCCCACCTTTTTTTTTGATATGCCAACATTTTGTGTGTCCATTTCCATGTTTTGCTCTGTCTTTTTCTCTCTAAATTTTCTGTATCTCCCCATTTCTCCTCTGTATATGCATTTTTTCCTCTTTCCATCTGTTTCCTATCCATCTGTCTCTATGTTTAGCTGTCTCCATTTTCCTACTTATATATTTCTGGTTCCCTTGCTTTCAGTCTCCAGGTCTCTTGCTTTCTACTACCATTACTATTGGAGATAGTAATAGAATGGGTTGCCACTTTATAAAGTTGTTTTCATATTAAAAGAAGTACTTGAGGATAGGGTAGCTTTAGCAATAGTATAAAACAGATTTCTTGATTCATCAGTTGTTGGACAATATAACCATTGAGGTCATTTCCCAATTTGAGTCAAATTGAGAACCAATTTTCCATTTTTAGTAAATAGAATATCATTAACATTATTAAATTTTTGTTTTCTGATTGAAGATCTATTTAGGACCTCAGGGTTATCTCTATATGAATACATACTTCATTGCAGATGACTAGAATTAGAAGATATAAGAGATTGAGATGAATGTGTGTTGACTCCAAAACTGCCCCTGCAAGTTAATTATCTTTATCTCTAATACATCTGTTATATATGTGTGGGCTATGCATCTGTGTTTGTAATTTCCAATTTGGGGGAGATTATATAACTTACTGGTACATATGATTGGAAAACATTGTAAATACCGAAATTGTCTCTGATGGCAATAATGTATTAAGAAATGATATAATTGTATATTCTCTGCAACCTGACATATTGGTTGGACCTTTTAATTCTGTCAAACTACTTTCATAATTTAAGCTTACTTTGGTTTATAGAGTAATGAGAATGCCATACTGATCATTCAAAAGTTAACATGAATCAGAAACCTGATATAGTTTGGTAGTTTGAGGGAGGAAAAGAATAAAGGGGAGAAGGTAATTTACAAAGTATATTTGAAAACCATTTGAGCTTACCATTATAATTACAATTATCTGTCAAAAGATTTCATTCAGTTACATTTTAAAAACTTCGAAATGGCTCTACTCATATCAGGATTTGGTACCCTAAGAAAAGGAATGCTACAGGCTTCATTAGCTATTGTGTTAGCACCTTCAGTCTTTTTTTCTTTAATTGTTAGATGTATTGGAGTGACACTGATTAATAAGAATTACATAGGTTCCAGGTGTGCAATTCTACAGTTCATCATCTATGTGTTACATGATGTGTTCACCAGTCAGTATCAGTTCTCTTTCTATCACCTTATATTTGACTCCTCCCTCCTCTCCCACCTGCTCTCCACTTGCCCTCAGGTAGCCACTAAGCTATTGACTGTATCCATGAGTTTTTGTTTATTTGTTGCTTTCAGTTTTACATTCCACATATGAGTGAAGTAATATGGTTCTTGGTTTTTTTATGTCTGGCTTATTTTGCTTGGCATGATGTTCTCCGGGTTCATCCATTTTGTTGCAAATGGCAGTATTTAAGAATTCCTCATGTGGCTTTTTAAGAGTTTTATATACTGACCTAAGAGAATCATTAAACATAAAGCCCTCAAGGGAATACAAACATCTGGGGTAAGAACCATTATATATTTATAACCTCATAGGGAGAAGACTCTTTCTGGGGAAAAAAGTAATTTGGAAATAATTGAATGGTAGCTGAATTGATATCTTATAAAGTATTATACATGTTCCTGTACACTTTCTGCACACAACAGTAAGTTGGTTGTAAATTCAACAAGAAGGAAAGTTACAATATATTGAAAACTAAATTTCAGTGTAAGATTTCTAGGGGATAACCTGAGCTGCTTCTGACACTTTTAGTATTTAAACACATCTGTGGAATTGTATATTGGGAGCCCAGTGGTCACAGTTCTGAGACATTCCTTGATCAATGATATTTCAGGCTGATTGCTGTTCCAATTGAACACTGCTAGGAGATTGATTTCACTGGCCTTTCTCTTTGACTGTTTGAATTGGCAATATGGCAAATTTTCCCTTTCGATGGGAAATCTGAATCACCTATTAAACATGCTAAAAACATTTTCTTACTCTTTTTTTTTTTTTAGCACTTAACATATACAGGTTGTTCTTCACTGTCTTGCACTTGACTAAGCACTCTAATATGTATGCATCTCCATAGTTAGGTTATAGCTCCTTGAAGGCAAGGAGTGATGTTTTCTAATCTTAGACTTGGTTTATGACTTTCATAGCATCTGACTTCTGGGGTAAATATTGTTTAGTAGTAGTTAAGAGCTAGGGCTTTGTAGCCACACAGACCAACTCCTTTTTTTCTTAATTTACTATTGTCCGGAGCTTGGATAAGTCACAGTATCAGTTTTTGAAAAGTGAAATGAGAATAATAACACCTCATTAGATCACTGATAGGCTACAGTACCATATAACAGTTTATCACAGTGTTTGGCACACACAAAATGCAAAATAAATTATTATTGTGATAAAATGTAAGTTATTTTTCAAAATTTGTTGAATTAATAGACTGTCCTATGGAAACAGGAATGATAAAGATACAGATTTAGCAACTTTATATGTCCATTTTTTTAATCACCACTGATTTTTAATTGACAAGAAATGACATATATGAAATAATTCTGAAGTTAACATATTCAATACCCATGATTATTTCAATGGTTAAAATCAAACATTGAGTATTTCATTTTACAAAAAATATATAGGGGTCAATAGGTATGTAGAAATATTTTTGGATCAGTTATTTTCTATCTATAATGTCTCTGAATATCAGTTATAAAATATAGTTCTTGGGTAAAAAAATAACATAACTACCGGGTAAAACATGGCTTTTAAAAATGCTTTCTCAAATAATTTTGTACTATTTATAAAATATTAAGATGCTTCAACTGATATTCTTTCTTGGAAAATTGCATTTCATACAAATTGTCAGCTTTCAGACAGGAATAGTGAGGGTACAAACATGGATAGGATGAACTGAGGGTAAGAAGAGCATGGCAGATTCAGTATCTAAACAGCAAGGTTGAGTTCAGTATCTAAGCAATAAGGTAAGTGAATACAGCAGGAAGAATTAAATCAGAGATGAGTCAATGTTCTTATCAAAGTCACGGAAGTTGATAAAATTTCTAACTAGAGAGGCAAGACAGGCGAGGTAGAGTGTGGCTGTGGTTCAGGAAAATTTTTCGTACTAAGCGATCTTTACAAAGTCCAGAGCCTATATACTCTTCTGAGCTGGAAATCAGACATAAAATATGTGAAAAACAAAGAACTCATAATGGTCTTTTCAGAGTCTTGGTTTCAGTTCAAAAGCAGACCCAAAGACAAAGATTTGGATGTAAGTAGTTTATTTGAGAGGTGATCCCAGGAAGTACTGCTAGGGAATGGTAAAGTCAGAAGGGAGGAAAAGCAAATAAAGTGTGTTAATGAGCAGTTTGCCAGTTAATCCTATTGGAACACACCAAGGGATGAAGGAGCTGGGATATTTATTCACTCACTCCCGTCATTGACTGAGAGTCACTCATGGATGTTAACAACCTAGAACTTCCAATCTGATACCTTTGCTGTTTAAGCTGCTTTTGCAGATAGAGAAGCTCTTCTGGCAGAGAAACATAGAAAGACTTCTACAGATGACTTTTAGGCTGGGTCAAGACGATATGAATAGTGTACTAACATCACCCACTACAGCTCGAGATAGGGCAAGTCTCAGCTTTGGTTAATCATATATTTGATAAGAGAGATATTCTATTTCAAAGAAATGGGTAACTTGAGGGAAAAAAAGCACTGAAAGCTGCCATTTACTTGTATTACTTAAACATTTGATAAGATGTTATCTACATAGATATTCTTCTCTTACTCATTAAATATTTATTGATAACCTGTTATGTGTCAAGCTGTATGCTAGATGTTGAGAATATAACATTTAATGACCAAGTGACTTCCCTGGTAAAGCTCACATTCTAGTGGTCTAGGAGTGGGAAAAACAACCAAGCTAATACATGCAATTGATTCATTAAGAACTCTTTAAAGTATAAACATGAAATAGTACTTTTCCCCAATAATTTGTACTTGTTGCGCTGTGTTGTACTTATCTTTTCCATAGGGAGATAGGGACAATGATAAACATTTCAGTCTGTCTGTATAACTTTATTCAAATGTTTTGAGTTTCATTCTATTTTTAAAGAATCTTTACTTCAAGTTCCTGATTCAAATATTCTCTTCCATTTTCTTCAAACAGATGGTGTGTACCTCTATTGACTAGGAATTTGAAGGGTAGGTTCTAACATATTCCTCCTCCTTCCTCCTCTTTCCACTGCCTCTTCTCCTTTGATGTTGCATTAGGAAAGGAGTAACTGGGGAAGAGGAAAAGCTTATATGCTTGTGACTGCCTATGTCTTTTCCTAGGTTGGTCATAATTGCTCTTCTAATCGTCTATGGGCATTGATTGTATAAACAGGTAGATGTTTCTACCAGCATCCCCTCTGGGCATTGGAAGTCCCTTATAAGATTTTATTATATCTTCCTTTAGAACTTCAGCTGGTGGCATCATATCACTTTATTCTCAGGTGTACTCATCTTGCCCCATGTTGCAAAGCCTCTGGCAAGAATCATTTACTCAATCCAACTTGAATCTTTGGTAATATGCCAAATCTACCTTCCATGCATCTTGGGACCCAGAGATTTGTTTTGTGTTGAGAATGCGTAGGAATTAGACTTGACGCCCTTGACATCTGGAAATCTCCAACACACTCTCTCTCTCCACTGGAAAAGGGGAAGTTCAGCATGTCAACTGGGAAAGGAAAGCCTGTTTTCTTTATCAAAAGGTGACCACCTTCTCTTTCCAAGTCCTCTTTGCTTATTGACAGAATGGTAGTGGAATGATAAGAAACTAGAAACATTGAATAGCTGAACTGATGGCCTCAGACACCAAACTCTGGAAGTTTTGTGAATTTAAAATATCAGGTAGATCTTTGAGGTCAATTCTTGGAAAACAGGATCCTACCTAACACTTGATATCATCCTGTTATTCTTACATTCTGGATAAAATTATGCAGCTTTAGGTACAAACCAGTTATTTGGAAAACATATCTTTACACAGAATTCTGGATCTTTAAATATTATCTACTGGCTGCTTTTGCTTTTCCATTCAGATTTGCTTTCATCCATTATTTCAGGAATTACTGAGATTTTACTTTTATGGCTCCTTTGCCATTTTTCTATTTTGGGTTTATGATGAGCCCAAAGTACCTCTGAGTTCCTTATATTCTGATTCTTAAAAGATGCTAGATAGGTACTCATATAGGTAATCAATTTACTGAAAAGTGTTAATTCAGTGTGACAAATTTAAAAATGGTTTTGTTTTTCCCCCCAAATGCCTAGTCAGCACCTGTTCATGGTGCTTTACTCACACCTTTCTCTGTTATGAAGAATGGGGTTTAACAATATCTCCATCCAATTTGATATGACTTTCAGATATTTTTGGTTTTTGAGGCTGTTTCATTCCAATTATTTAAGATTCAGTACTATTGGTTTTAAAATGTCAGGGTCAAAGTCGAGTAAAACCTTTTCCTGTAATATAAACAGAGTAACTAAGTGCTCATCAGTCCTTTTTAAAATAACTTTTTATTTTTAATTGCAGCTGACATACAATATTATATTTCAGGTGTACAACATGATGATTAGACATTTATATAACTTACTAGATGATACCCCAATAGGTCTAGAATCCATCTGACACCATGCATAGTTATTAAAATATTATTGGCTCTATTCCCTATGCTGTACTTTACATCCCTGTGACTATTTTGTAACTACCAATTTGTATTTCTTAATCGCTTCCCCTTTTCCACTCACCCCAACCCCTCTCCCAGCTGGTAACCATCAAAATGTTCTCTGTAACTATAAGTTTGTTTCTATTTTTCTTTCTTTCTTTCTTTCTTTTTTTTTTTTTTTGCTTATTTTGGTCTTTAGAGTCTACATATAAGTGAAATTATATGGCATTTGTCTTTCTCTTTCTGACTTACTGCACTCAGCATAGTATCCTCTAAGTTCATTCATGTTGTTGTGATTGTCAGAATTTCATTCATTTTCATGGCTAAATAATATTCCATTGTATATATGTACCACCTCTTTATCTATTCATACCCTGGTAGACCTAGATTTATGGCTATATCTTGGCTGTTGTAAATAATGCTGCAATGAACAGGTGGATACACATGTCCCTTCGAAGTAATGTTATAGATTGCTTAAAATATCCAGAAGTGGGATTAGTTGGTCCTTCTTTGTCTCTCATGATAGCCTTTACTTTAAAGTCTATTTTGTCTAGTATAAGTGTTACTACCATACCATTTTTTTTAATTTCCACTTTTATTAAATACTTCTGTCCATCCTTTACTTTCTATCTGTATTTTTCAATCTGAAGTGTGTCTCTTGTAAGCAGCATATGTAATGCTCTTGTTTTCTTATCCATTTATTCATCCTGTGTCTTTTCATTGGAACATTTAGTCCATTTACACTTAAAGTAATTGTTGATAGATATTTAGTTTTTGCCATTTTATTATTTATATTTTTTAATCATTTTTTTCTCCTTAAAGAAATCCCTCAAAATTTCTTGCAATACTGGTTTGGTGGTGATTAACTCCTTTAGATTTTTCTTGTGTGATAAGCTCCTTATCTGTTCTTTGATTCTAAATGGTAGCACTGCTGAGTACTGTCATCTTAGTTGTAGGCCCTTGCTTTTCATCACTTTGAATATTTCCTGCCAAATCCTTTGGCCTGCAAAGTTTCTGTTGAGAAATCAGCTGACAGTCTTATGGGAATGCATTTGTAGGTAACTAACTGCTTTTCTCTTGCTGCTTTTAGGATTTTCTCTTTGTCTTTAACTTTTGGCATTTTAATTATAATGTGTCTTGGTGTGGGCCTATTTGGCTTTATTTTGTTTGGAACTCTTTTTGCTTCAGACTTGTAAGTTTATTTCCTTTACTGGAATAGGGAAGTTTTCTATCATTATTTTTTTTCAAATAGGTTTTGCATTTCTTGCTTTCTCTCTTCTCCTGGTACCCCTATGATGTGAATGTTGGTACACTTGATGTTGTTCCAGAGGCCCCTAAAACTATCCTCTTTTTTATTCTTTATTGTTTTTGTCGTTGTTGTAGTTCTGATTGGGTATTTTCTGCTATCTTGTTTTCTAAATCACTGATTAAATCCTCTGCTTCATCTAATCTACAGTTGATTCCCTTTAATGTTTTCTTCATTTCAGTTATTGTAGTCTTCATTTATGACTGGTTCTTTTTTTTATATTTCAATTTTTATGTTTCCCATCTCTTTGTTGAAGTCCTCCCTGAGATCAATGAGTATCCTTATAATGAGTGTTTTGAATTCTGCATCTGGCACATTGCTTGTTTCCATTTTGTTTAGTTCTTTTTCTGGAGCTTTATTCTGTTCTTTCATTTGGGATGCATTTTTTGTTTCCCCATTCGGTTGCTATCCTATGTTTGTTTCTATGTATGGTAGACTTTCAATTAACTGGCACCCATGGTGATTGGTAGATGCTGTATAAATGTAAGTAGACTCTTCATTAACCATTAGCAAATAATTTTGCAGTTTGCTTGGAAGTACAGGTTGCTTGAGTTGCAGGTAACTGGAGTTTACTATATTTGGTAGAGCTTCTATATGTCCTGGTCTTAGTAGAGTGGCCTTATGCAGTTGGTGTTCTGTAGAACCCAGTAGCATACTCTTCCTGATCACCTGAGCTGGGGTCTCCAGCTATATTCCTTGTGATGGTTGTGTTTACCCTCCTGTAGTGGTTGAGTCTTGGTCACTTTTTGCACATCAATAGGAGGGATTGACCCTTAGGCTGACTAGTTGTAAGACTGGCCATGACTACAGTAGAGGAACTGTTATGCAAGGGGCTGACCTTATGGAGCAGGAATCGCTTTAGCAGGGTTCTGGTGTGTGCAGTGTCTGCCCTTTGGGTATGTCAATTATGAAGGTGGTTATGTGGTCATCTGGTGCAATCTGAAGCTTGCCACCAGATGAGTTGGTTCTGGAGCCTCTTGGGAGGGCCTCTGTTGCAGGCCAAGGTCAGCTGCTATCTGTTTCCTTCCTGGGCCTACTTTGTATAAACTTCAAAGTGTCCTGCATATGTTTTCCAGTTGTGCTGGCCTTGGATGTGCCTGGGGAAGGGTAAGCTGGAAGTTGAGGCTGGCTGATACTAATGTCAGGCTTGGACTGCTTTGCAAGAGTTACAGGGCACTATGGCTAGGTGCTACTTGTTTGGGGGTTGTGAACCTTTGAGAGATTTTAGGAAAGTCCAAGCATGAGCCAAGACAGTCAGATTATATGAAAAAATCCCTGGAAGAGGTTTGGCTGGGCCCATGAGTTGGGTGGGCCAGAGTCTCAGGGAATTATCAGGGCAGGACAAACAGTATTGGCTAGATTGATGGAGACTCAGATATGACACCCCTCTGTATACTCTGGATGGGTGATGAGAGGGCTCAAAAAGAAACAATGGCTTCCTCCAGGAGAAAGATCCCCCTGCAGCCTTCACCCTGAAGCCAGATAATTCAGTTCCTCCTCATATGTTCCTGGTAACTTTGAGCTGCTGTCCCAACCTGAAGGTCAGAGATCTGGAGGTTATGCTGAGTGTGTCCATCAGTGAGTGTGTTCATGCATGGGCTCTTTAAGAGGAACCCCTGGGACTCTAGCCACACTACATCTCACTCAGCCACAATCTTCTCTGGTTTTCACAACCAGAAATTGTGGGGACTTCTCTTCCTGGCACTAGAATCCTGGGCTGGGATCCCTTGCTCCCCAGTGGGGAACTGCACAGTCTAGATATTTCTCCCAAATTTGAACGCCACACATTGGTGTGGGTCCTGCCTGTTCCACATCCCTGTTCCTCCCACTGATCTTGATGTGGCTTCTGCTATATATTCTTAGTTATGGGACTTCTGTGTAGCTAGACTTCAGGCTATTCCAGTAATCACTGTTCGATAGTTTACTTGTAATTTTGATATGGTTGTGAGAGGAGGCAAGCACAGCATTTACCTACTCCACCATCTTGACTAGAAGTTCCTGATTGTAGATGCTCTTATGAATAAAACAAGCAAGGAAGAAAACTAGAGAATGACAGAGTGAGACTTTAAGATAGGGTGGTCAGGAAAAGCCTTTTTGTGGGACTAAAATCTATAAGATAGGGGAGATAACTGCATGAACAGTGGGAACGAGTATCATATGAGGAAGAAAATATGCAAATGCCACGAGGAGAAAATGATCTTGGCAAGTTCCAGGGATCAATAAAATGTTCATAGTGGGTGTAGCATAGCCACCAAGGAGAAGAGCGTTGTGAAATAAGATCAAAGAGGACACTGGGGCCCCTCCGTCAGGCCATTGAAAGTCTAATAGAATTATTTCAGATTTTGCTCTAAAAATCCAGTGGGAAGACATTGAAAAGTTTAAGCAAGGAACTTTGACATAATTCAACTATGAACTTCCATGTTTTTTTCCATTTGCATAAAAATAAAGCTAGCAGTCATCAGAATGTTACAGTTTCTTTTATGTGTCTTCAAGATATGTGAAATTATAGCTGCTGCTTTGTTGAGGCCAGGGTCTGTGATTTAAATTTCATATCCTTTTTTACTTTTCAGCTTCCAAGGAAAGTGAACAATGAAGCTACCACTTCTTTTCACCCTTTTGGTCTGCTCTATAGTCAGCACAAATTTGAAGATGGTGTCAAAGAGAAACTCTGGTAAGTTGCTGGCAACTTTTCACTCTTGGGTCAAAAAGATGTGCTTTTGTGAGCATTCAGTGAGCATATAGGCCTTTGACTATGAATATCTTTAAACAGAAGCACTTGTATTCCAGCTATATTGCAAAGTAGCCCAAATAAAAATGAGATTTTAGCTTACCACTGAGAAAAATGGTGGGAAACCACTGGAATTTTTGTTGAACTTCAAGGGCAGTATACTTTCACTGGACAATTCAATGTTAATTAAGGGCCTTCTTAGGGTTGGTTAAATTTTCTAGTGAATATACACCCGGGAGCAAACATTTGCAAATGAGAAGACAGGAAACCTTTAAAAATATATGTCCTTTGCCTCCTAATTGAGTGTTCAGTATTACAGTTTAAATGAAAGCGTTTGATGAATATCAGTGAGCTTTAGTTCATCACTTCTTCACATTTGTACTGAATCTCTAACAGGCAGAAGTTTAAAGCCTCCAAGTTCAGAAATATTAGCTAATTGCCTGAGGAGAAATTTCTTGAGAAGACATATCTATTCCTAGAACATGGTGTTCTGGCAGTCAGCCACAATTATACTAAGAGATTAGCTGTAGCCAGGAGATATCCTAATCAAAGCTTAATCGTTGTTTAGAAACATTTGGATATATGTGTCTTTCAGTTTTGATTACACATTCTAGCTATAATTACAAACCATGCATGAGATTTTAAGAATTGATTTTCTGACTATGATCATTCCAGTAAGACATTGAAGAATGGATTATTACATGGAAACAAAAGGCTATGATAGAGCTTTCTGCTGGTCTGTAATTCAATTATTTCCTAGAATTATATGTATGTTCTTTACGTTCTCAGTAAGTATAAAAGCAAAGGAATGAAGTGCATGCCTATTTTTCAAAGCCATAAAAACTGGCTGGAACTTTGGGTTTGGTTAATGTTTGTTTTATGAAGTGAGAATATTTGCTAATTGAAATATCTAAAGAATAGTACTATTTTTCATTTGATAGTATATTAATAAGTCTTTCACAAAAGTGCGTCACAGGTTATAAAATTAGAACAACACTGCTGAAGTCCACAGGATTCTGGAATTGTAAAGGTAGGACAGTATATTGGCTTTTTCTCTTCTTAAAGACTTATGTATGTTTTTAACACATTTTTATATATTGTGAGTCACTTTCAGCTGTACTTATGTGTAACAGTTGGCTTATAATATCTCCAACTTGGCATATTTTATGTGCCTGCCTTTTCTTGCCTTAGTTTTTAAGTCACATTTTCACTTTCAATCTTGGTTCAGATTGGTTATTGGTTAAATAAAATCTTGGTGATATTATTACTTATTAGCAAATGTAAACTGTTGGACCAGATCCCATTTATCCCACTTGGGTGTGTCATAATGTGGCAGAGTTGGAAATGAAAAATGAAACGAAATGACAGTTTAAAAAGTTATCTACTAAAACAAACACAAAAATCCAAACTGCTGTCTATATATTGTCTTGTTTTCTTGTTTTGTTTATTATTTATGAGGAGAGGGGCTGTTAAAAATGTAAAGACATAGAAGAATTTAAAAGATCAACTTTTTAATGCTTTCTCCCTTTATTCTTTAGTTATCAAGTGAGAGGCTGTTTGTGGCTTATTAAGGGTTCTTAGCTTTGTCTGCTTAGTGTGACCAAGTGGTGTCATATCTGCAGTGAGCTTTATTTAAGAAACTTTACCCAAAATGATATTTCTCTGAAGTGAATGTGTTTGGTTTCTGTCTCCCTTCCCCTTTTTATCCTCAGCTACCTACTAGAAAAATACCAACTGTAATATTGAAAGTAAACTCTTCCTACAGATCTGGCAAGTAGAGATTATTTAAATGCAGTTGGTCTAATTTCTTATTTTTTCCTGCTTTTATTTATGGTGTATGTGGAGCAGACAGGGAAGACTAATAGCATGATATTGTTTTGTGTATGTCTCTGTGCTATGTTCTTTTTTTATTTCAAAATACAGAACCACAAACTGAGTATGGGATGAATAAAAGACACCCTAAGTTGTCCATAGCTGATTGTAAAATTGGGCATACTTTAAAGCAGTTCATTTTACTCTTCCCTTTTATTTAGGCACTCTCATCATAAGTCCTTTCCCAGACCCTAAACTCCTGTTAATATTAGTATTTTATATGGAAAATAGAATTGCTTGCCCTTTTATGATGGTAGTCCTATTTGAATTGCCCTTATCTTTTAAAGGACATTAAAAAATCACTTTGGCAAATCTGTAGTACAAAATTTTGTTTTATGCATCTGTTAGTTCCTTTGGCCATTACCAATTAAAAAGATCCAGATTCAAGCTTGCATAGTGATTCTTCTTGGAATCACCAATGGAACTCAGAACTTTTACTTTGCTCCCCTCCTTCCCTTTCCCCAAGTGGAAAAATGAAGAATGTGCCTTTTACTCATTAACATTTATAACTGTTCAGTGACATATGTGAAACCAGTTATAATCATTTCTGTATAGATCCTTTAAGAGACAAGGATCCCTTTTACTAAGATCCCTATACAACTATTGATGCCAAGGGCCTCTATTATGCAAAAAACAGAGGACCAAGAGATGGAAGTTTATTCTTCTGTACTTTTCAATCAAAGAACAGAATAAAACACTCATTTTCAAAAAATCTAGTGTAGGCACACATTAAAACAAACCACTTGGTTTCCAGTAATATACAATTTTTAAGAAGCTGCGGCACAGGTTATGTTTCTAGGTAATTCCATTCACATTGGGCAAGCCCAAACATCAACCCTGGCTAGAGAAACAGCAAATATGACTCAGATTTCATTTAGGGCCTGGTTATATTAGGTCATAGCAAAACGCACAGCATTAAGTTCTTTTTTACATTTATGTTTCTTTATTCTAGTACAATTTTTTTTATTTGTTAAACTTACTGGGGTGACATTGGTTAGCAAGAATTACATAGGTTCCAGGTGTACAATTCCACTGTGCATTGTCTACTTGTTGCATTATATGTTCACCACCTAATGTGACTTCTCTTTCCATCACCTTATATTTAGCTTCCCCCCTCCTCTCCCACCCCCTCCCTCTTCTCTCACCCCCTCCCTCTTCTCTCACCCCCTCCCCACTTGCCCTCAACTAACCCTTAAACGACTGATTATGTCCATGAATTTTGTTCGTTTCTTTTTTCTTTCAGTTTTTTATTCCACATATGAGTGGAGTCATATGGTTCTTGGTTTTTTTCTGTTCGGTTTATTTCTCTTAGCATGATGATCTCCAGGTTCATCCATTTTGTTGTAAATGGCAGTATTTCATCTTTTCTTATAGCTGAGTAATATTCCATTGTGTATACGTACCACAGCTTCTTTATCCAGTCATCTGTCGCAGGGCACTTTGGTTGTTTCCATGTTTTGGCCACTGTGAACAGTGCTGCAATGAATACTGAGGTACGAAAGTCTTTGTGGAGTTTTTCAAGATTTTTAGGTAGATACTCAGAAAGGGGTTTGCGGGGTCATGTGGGACCTCCATTCCCAATTTTCTGAGGAACCTCCACACCATCTTCCAAAGTGGTTGTACCAATCTGCATTGCCACCAGCACTGTGGGAAAGTTCTTTTCTCCACATCCTCTCCAGCACTTGTAATTCCTTGTCTTGTTGATAATAGCCATTCTAACAGCTGTGAGGTCATATCTTGTGGTTTTGATTTGCATTTCCTGGATAGTTAATGAGGTTGAGCATTTTTTTCATATGTCTGTGGCTATTTGTATTTCTTCATGGGAGAAGTGTCTGTTTAGGTCTTCTGCCCACTTTTTAATTGGGTTGTTTGTTTTTTTTTGTTGTTAAGTCATATTAGTTCTTTATTAGACCCTTATCAGATGCATTGTTTGCAAATATTTTCTCCCATTCAGTTCACTGTCTTTTTGCTTTGTTGATGTTTCTTTTGCTGTGCAGAAGCTTTTCCATTTGATGTAGTCCCATTAATTCATTTTTGCTTTTACTTCCCTTGCCTTTGAGGTCAGGTTCATGAAATCTGCCTTGAGCCCTAGGTCTACAAGTTTAGTATCTATGTTTTCTTCTATACAGTGTATTGTTTCTGGTCTTATATGAATGTCTTTAATTCATTTTGAGTTAATTTTAATCTATGGTGAGAGTTCACAGCTCAAATTCATTCTTTTACATATATTTTTCCAGTTTTCCGAGAACCATCTACTGAAGAGGCTGTTTTTCCCCCATTGCATATTTTTGTGCTCCTTTATCAAAAATTGTTTGTCCATAAATTTGTGGATTTATTTCTGGGTTGTCAGTTTTGTTTCATTGTTCTGTGTGTCTGTTTTGTTTTGTTTTATTTTATTTTGTTTTGTTTTTGCCAATACCAATCTGTTTGGATTATTGATGCTTTATAATATAAATTGAAGTCGAGGAGTGTAATACAACCAGCCTTATTCTTTTTATCTAGTACTGCTTTGGCAATTTGAGGTCTTTTACTGTTCCATACAAATCTGACACTATTTTTATTTCATGAAAGTATGACTGTGAGATTTGATGGGAATTGCATTAAATCTGTAAATCGCTTTGGGTAATAATGGCTATTTTAACAATGTTAAGACTCCCTATCCATGAACATGGAATATCTTTCTATTTCTTAGTGTCCTCTTCGATTTCTTTCAAAAGTGTTTTATAGTTTTCCATGTATAAGTTTGTCACTTTCTTTGTTAAGTTAATTCCCTGGTATTTATTTCTTTTTGTTGTAATAGCAAATGGAATTGACACGCATTTCTTTTTTTGAAGATTTGTTGTATGTTGTAGGGATGCTGTTCAGTTTTGCATGTTGATTTTGTATCCTGTGACTACTGTATTCATTTATTGTTTCTAATAGTTTCCTGGTGGAGCCTTTGGAATTTTCTATATAAAGGATCATGTCATTTGCAAATAGTGACAGTTCAACTTCTCTCCCAATATGGATACCTTTTATTCTTATCTCTTGACTGATTTCTGTGGCTAGAACTTTCAGTACTATATTGAATAGCATTGGTGGCAGGAGTTGTCTTGTTCCTGATATTAGGGGAATGGGCTTCAGCTTTTCCCCATTCAATAAATGACGTTAGCTGAAGATTTTCATATATGGCCTTTATTGTGTAGAGGTACTTTCCTCCTATACCCATTTTTTTCAGTGTTTTGATAAAAATGGATGTTTTATGTTGTCTAATGCTTTTTCTGCATCAATAGATATAATCATATGATTTTTGTCTTTTATTTTGCTTACATGTTGTATCACATTGATTGATTTTCATATGTTGAACTATCCTTGTGCTCCTGGGATAAATCCCACTTGATTGTGGTGTATAATCTTTTTGATGCATTGTTGTATTCTATTTGCTAACATTTTACTTAGGATTTTTGCATGTGTGTTCATCAGAGATACTGGTCTATAATTCTTTTGTATATTGTCTTTACCAGGCTTTGGTATTAGCTTAGTGTTGGACTTGTAAAATAAGCCAGGAAGTTTTGCCTCATCTTCAGTTTTTTTTGGAAGAGTCTGAGGAGTATAGGAAATGATTTTTCCTTGAATGCTTGGTAAAATTCATTGGTGAAACCATCTGGTCCAGGGTTTTTGCCTTTGGGGAGGTTTTGAATAATTATCTTTTTTTTTAAACTATTGATTGGTCTATTTAGATTATCCAGTTCTTCTTGGTTCCATCTAGGTAGGTTATATGTTTCTAGGAACTTGTCCATTTCTTCTAGCTTGTTAAAATTGGTGACATAAAGGCCTCTATCATACTATTTTCTTATGCTCCTTTTGCATTTCTGTAGTATCAATGGTAATTTCTCCCCTTTTATTTCTAATTTCTGATAGTTTTTTCCTTTCATCTGTTGGTTAGTCTAGTCCAGGGTATGTCAATTTTCTTTATTTTTTGAAAGAACAAGGTCTTTGTTGCATTAATTTTCTCTATTGTTTTCCTGTTCTTGATTTTGTTTAGCTCTTTTCTAATGTTTATTATTTCTTTCCTTATGCTGACTTTGGGTTTTTTCTGTTTTTCTTTTTCTCATTTTTTAAGATGGGATGTTGGGATCTTTACTTGTGATTTTTCTTGTTTCTTAAGATAGGCCTGTAGTGATATAAACTTCCCTCTTATTACTGCTTTCACTGTGTTCCAATGATTTTGATATGTTGTGTTTTCATTGTTATTTGTGTCTATGCATTTTTAATCCTTTCTTTTATTTTTTGATCTAATAATTTTCTATGGTCATTACATCTTCCTGTTTGTTTGTTTGTTTGTTCCCAACTCTATTCCATTTATTCTCATGTTTCGTTTCATGTCAAAGAGTGTCCTTCAATATTTCTTAAAATGCTGGCCTTGTGCTGGAGAATTGCCTCAGCTTGTGTATGTCTGGGAAGGTCTTTATTCCTCCTTCATATCTGAAGGAAAATTTTGCTGCACAATTTATTCTTATCTGGAAGTTCTCTCTTTTAGTATTTTGAATATTTTATTCCACCCCCTCCTGGCTTGTAAAGTTTCTGCAGAGAAGTTTGATGTTAGCCTGGTGGGTTTTTCCTTAAAGATTATAGTTTTGTTTTGTTATTTTGGTTGGTTGTTCTGCCCCTGGTTGCCTTGAGAATTGTCTTTTTGTCTGTGATTTTTGACATCTTCATATAATGTGTCTTGGAGAATATCTGTTATGGTGGAGGTAGCTAGGGGACCTGTTTTCTTCTTGAATTTGGGGTTCCAGATCTTTCCATAGGTTTGGGAAGTTCTTATCTATTTGTTTAAGTGTGTTCTCTGTAGATTTTTTTCTTCCTTCTCTTCCATGCCTATTATTTCTAATACTGTTTTTTTTATAATGGAGTCAGATAGTTCTTGTAAGATTCTTTCAGTCCTTTTGACTCTGTAGTGCCTATCTTCTTTTTCCCGAGTTGGTTCCATGTTCCAACCTTCACTATCGCTAATTATTCCTTCCACCTGGTTGGCCCTGTTTTGTATGGCAGTTATTTTATTTCTCATTTCTTATATTGTATTATTTATCTCTCACATTTCCATTTCATTCTTTTTTATAATTTTAATTTCTTTGTTACAGTGTTTTGTTGTTGTTGTTGTTGTTGATGATGAAATTTCTTTCTGGTATCATTCATCTCAGCTGCGGTGTTCTGCCAGTTCTCTGAGATTCTTTAGTTCATTGCAGCGCTGTTCACAATGGCCAAAACATGGAAACAACCAAAGTGCCCTGAGATGGATGACTGGATAAAGAAGCTGTGGTACATATACATAGTGGAATATTACTCAGCTATAAGAAAAGATGAAATATTGCCATTTGCAACAAAATGGATGGATGTGGAGATCATCATGCTTAGCAAAATAGAAGTGAAACCTTGTATTCTATGTCAATTAGGTCATAAATTTCTAGATGTATAAGATCCTTTTCTGGCGAATTTTCATCTTCTTTCTGAGCAACTTTAAATCCTAAGGTACTCATACTATTTGTTGTGTTCTTTTTCATAGGCATGAGGTCTTTACCTCTGACAATACCAATAAAATCACTTTCTTTTTCTGGTTCATATTTTTGTGGTGTCTTGCTGTAAAGCAGACACTAGGTAGTGCTGGGGGCAAATTTTGGGAGAGTGGAGACAGCTGTAAACTGTATCTGCAATCTCCACCAGTGTTTGGGGGCGGTCTATGGCTATTCCATTTCCTGTGGTTCTTTTTGGAAGCTGAGGAAGCAGGGGGAGGCCACTGGAATGCAAGCTGAGGCTGCTTACATTGGTCAGAGGGAGAGCAGCTAGCTCCGCCTTTCTCGCTTCACCTGAGGCTGCATTTTACCCAGGACCATGTTTCAGGGTTTTGTTTCCATGTTAACAGCACTGGGCAGTGTTTGCAAGGGTCAAGAGCTGTGCACTGCAGCTGGTGTCCCTATTCTTACCTAGGACAGTTTTGATGCCTTGCTCAACTTTAGTGCCACCCAGGGCATTGCTCCTAGACTGTGTCTCTAACACGCTGCTGCTAGGACCATCTTCCCACAGTACGGCAAGGTTCTGGCCACTCTGTCCTCCGCTCTTGTCACCCACTCAGACTTCCCCCTCCCTAGTATTATACTTCTTTCTGGTTCCTTCCTAGTTCCTTCAGTTAGTCCTGGTCGGGTTGGGTTGTGATCTTTCTCTGCTCTTTCCCTTCTCTCCTACTCACCCCCCATTCTGTAATCTTCAGGTGTTTTCTTATGCATGGATCTCTCAGTTGTCACTGTGCCACTGTGCCATTCATGGTTTCCTATGTTGGATCCCAGCTGGCTGTTTAATTGTGTTTTCTGGGAGAGGTTTTAGGGATCTCTTCTCTGGCCGCCATCTCACCAAGCCTAGCTGAAAATTTTAAGTTATAAATGTGAATATTGCCATATGCTTTTCCTTCATCTTTGGAGATGATCAGATGAATTTTCTCCTCTATAGTGTTAATGTGGCCAATTATGTGGATTTTCAAATGCTGAGGCAGCCCTAGCTAACTAAATCCTTTTGATTTTTGAGAATTTTTTCATCTTTATATTCATGAGTAATATTGTCTGTATTTTTGCTAACACTTCTTTTCATATTTTTATTGTTAAATTGGGGTGACATTGATTAGTAAAAATCACATAGGTTCCTCGTATAAAATTCTATAGTACATTGTCTATGTGTTGTATAATGTGTTCATCAACCAGAGTCAGTTCTCTTTTCATCATCATCATATATTTGTGTCCCTGTCCCTTCTTCTCCACCCCCTCTTCCTTACCCTCAGGTAACTACTAAATTATTGACTGTGTCCGTGAGTTTTGTTTCTTTGTTGCTTTCAATTTTATGTTCCACATATGAGTGGAATTATGTACTTCTAGATTTTTTCTGTCTGGCTCATTTCACTTAGCCTGATGATCTCAAGTTCCATCCATGATATCTTAAATGACAGTATTTCATCTTTTCTTATAGCTGGGAAATATTCCATTGTATAAATTTACCACAGCTAATTTATCTAGTCATCTATTAGAGGACGTTTTGGTTGTTTCCATGACTTGGCCACTGTAAATAGTGCTGTGATGAACACTGGGGTGTACATATCTTTGCGGACTGAAATTTTCAAGTGATTTGGGTAGATACCCAGAAGAGGGATTGCTGGGTAATATGGCAATTCTATTCTTAGTTTTTTGAGGAACCTTTATACTGTTCTCCACAGTGGTTGTACCAATTTGAATTCCTACCAGCAGTTCATGAGAGTTTCTTTTTCTCCACAGCCCCTGCAACACTTATTATTTCTTTTCTTGTTGATAATGGCTATTCTTTTTTTTTTTTTCCAGAGGTAGAGTTTTTATTTCTTACAACAATAAATGCATCATTTCCACATGCCTCAATGCTTTCACTTGTGGACAATATGACGACAGATATTATTCTTCCTGTGAGGCAGGAGTCTCTTGCATCACAGAAAGAGATACAGAAAATATGATTCTGGAAGCATATACAGATTCTGGACACCTGTCCTCTCCCCTCTCAATAATGTAAAAAGAAATTGTTGCTAGATAATGTCTTACAGTCATTTAGTGAATAAATGTATGGCTTTGGGTTTCATCACCCTTTGAAATGTAAGGACATGTATGTGGAGAGATAGATCCCAAGAGATCTATTATGATCTTATAGTTGCATGCATTTTAGTCTTCCTTTCACTTTCAAGGCTTATCCTTATTCTGATTGTTATCAGTTTTTGTTCAGAAAATCCTGACTGAAGAAAGATGAAAATATTTATATTTCTTCTAATCAAAAAATGATAATATAAAACTTAAAGAACTATAAGGCCTTAATAATAAAATATGTGAAAAGTAAATCTTTTCAAGAATTCAATAAGTTCAAAGGATAATGGCTATTCTAACATGTGTGAGGTGGTATCTCACTGTGGTTTTGATTTGCATTTCCCTAATAGCTACTGAAGTTGAGCATTTTTTCATGTATCTTTTGGCCATTTGTGTGTCTTAATGAGAGGAGTGTCTGTTCAGGTCCTCTGCCCATTTTTTAATTGGATTGTTTGTTTTTTGTTGAGTTGTACAAGTTCTTTATGTATTTTAGAAATTAGCCCCTTATCAGAGGCATTGTTTGCAAATATTTTCTCCTATTTGGTTGGTTGTCTCTTTGCTCTGTTGATGGTTTCTTTTGCTGTGCAGAAGATTTTTAGTTTGAATTAGTCCCATTCATTTATTTTTATTTTTACTTCCCTTGCCTATGAGGTTAGGTTCATGAAGTCCTCCCTGAACTTGAGGTCTATAAGTTTGGTACCGATGTTTTCTTGTATACAGTTTATTGTTTCAGGTCTTATGTGGAGGTCTTTAATTGATTTTTATTTAATTTAGGTATATAGTGGCAGGTCACAGTTCAGATTCATTCTTTTGCATGTGGTTTTCCAATTTTCCCAACACCATTTACTGAAGAGGCTTTCTTTCCCCCATTGTATATTTTTTGCTCCTTTGTCAAAAAATTTCTGTCTATATATTTGTTAGTTTACTTCCAGTGTTTCATTTCTGTTCCATTGATATGTATGTGTTTTTCTGCCAATACCAGGCTGCTTTGATTATTGATGCTTTGTAGTATAGATTGAAATTGGGGATTGTTATGCCTCCAGCCTTATAATATTTGTAGGATTGCTTTGGTGATTGAGGGTCTTTTGTGATTCCTTAAGAATCTGATGATTCTTATATCTATTTCTTAAAAGAATGTGGGATTTTAATGGGGATTTCATTAAATCTGTATATTGCTTTGGGTAATATGGCCATTTAAACTATGTTGATTCTTCCAATCCATGAACTGGAATACATTTCTGTTTTTTTTGTGTGTGTGTTCTCTTCAATTTCTTAAAAGTAGTGTTTTATAGTTTTCAGAGTATGAGTCCTTCTTGTTCTTTTTTTATATTTATCAAATTCTCATTTATTAGTAAATAGCCATATATGTGTGTGTGTATACACACACACAAACACACATACATAAATCATAGTAAAGGGAAAACACTGTGTTAGTAAAACTTCATGGAGTTCTCATTTTTAACAAACACTAAAGCTTGTTTATTCCTTATAATGAACTGAAGCCATTATTAAAATAAGCAAGATGAAGAGATTATGAGTTGTGTTACCAAAAATGTCAAGTGGGATGAAAGGGCCTGAACTAATACAAACTTTCTGGCCCTTCACAACTAGAAGAGCATGCTGTGTGTGAGTCAGAAAATGTAAGGTGTTCCCCTTTCCTGCAGTCCAAAATCCTGTCTTCAATCCAGGGTCATTCTCTTTCCTTCTTTGCTCATTTACCATGGGTGTATTTCAAGCTTGTAAGATCCATTCATGAATGAGTTATGCATTTGTACTCTTATACATGAAGTATTTGACAAGTAATGGTAAAAACAAAAACAAATTTCATTTGTATTTTTGAAATTTTAGTACATTTTGTGCTATTAACACTGATGCATGGAATAGCTGTTTTTTAATTTTTAAATTTATTTTTTAAATTCATTTTTATTGTTGGACTTATTGGGGTGACACCTATTAGCAAGGATTATATAGGTTTCAGGCATACAATTCTACAGTGCATTGTCAACTTGATGTATAATAAGTTCACCACCTAATGTGACTTCTCTTTCCATCACCTTATATTTAGCTTCCCCGCTTCCTCTCCCACTCCCTCGCATTTCTCCCTTCCCTAACCCACTCATCCCCAAATAAACATTAAACTATTGATTGTGTTCATGGGTTATTTGTTTGTTTGTTTGTTTGTTTTTTCTTTTTTCTTTGTTGCTTTCAGTTTTATATTCCACATATGAGCGAAGTCATACAGTTCTTTGTTTTTTCTGTCTGGCTTATTTCACTAAGCATGGTGATCTTCAGATCCATCCATTTTGTTGCAAATGGCAATATTTCATCTTTTCTTATAGCTGAGTAATATTCCATTCCGTGTATGTACCACAGCTTCTTTATCCAGTCATCTGTCGCAGGGCACTTTGGTTGTTTCCATGTTTTGGCCACCATGAACAGCGCTGCGATGAACATTGGGGTACATAAGTCTTTGTGGACAAAGGTTTTCAAGATTTTTGAGTAGATCCCCAGAAGGGGGATTGCTGGGTCATATGGTAGCTCCAACTTCATGTTCTTTATTAAGTTCATTCCTAGGTATTTTATTCTTTATGCTGCAATTGCAAAACGTATTGTTTTTCTAAATTCTCTTACTGAAGTTTCATTGTTCACATATAGAAATGCTATTGATTTTTATACATTGATTTTGTATCCTGCAAATTTACTATGTTCAGTTATTGTTTCTAATAACTTTGTGGTGGAGTCTTTGGGATTTTCTATATAAAGGATTATGTCATCTGCAAATAATGAGAGTTTAACTTCTTCTCTCCCAGTTTGGGTACTCTTTATTCCTTTTTCTTGCATGAGTGTTCTGGCTAGAATTTCCAGTACTATATCGAATAGCAGTGCTGACGGGACATCCCAGTCTTGTTCCTGATTTTAGGATAGTAGGCTTCAGTTTTATGCCATTCACTATGCTACTAGCTAAGGGCTTGTCATATATGACCTTTATTATGTTGAGCTACTTTCCTTCTATACTCATTTTATTAAGTGTTTTGATCATAAATGGATGTTATATCTTATCAAATGCTTTTGCCGGCATCAATTGATATAATCATATGATTTTTATTTTTAGTTGGTTTATGTGATGTATCACATTGATTGATTTTCATATGTTGTATCACCCTTGTACCCCTGGGAAGAATTCCACTTGATTGGGGTGTATAATATTTTTAATGCATTGTTATATTCTATTTGCTAGTATTTTGTTTAGTATTTTTACATCTGTGTTCATCAGAGACATTGGTCTATCATATTCTTTGTGTGTGTGTGTTATTCTTACCAGTTTTTGGTATTAGGGTAATGTTGGCCATGTGGAATGAATTGAGAAGCATTGCTGCTGCTTCAAATTTTTGGAAGAGTTTGAGAAGGGGTGGGCATTCATTCTTATTTGAATGCTTGATAAAACTCATTGGTGAGGCCATCTGGTGTTCGGATTTTGCCTTTGGAAAAGCTTTGGCTAATTGTTTCAATTTTTTTATTGTTTGTCTATTTAAATTATCCAGTTCTTCTTGGTTCAGTCTAGGTAGACTGTATGTTTCTAGAAACCTGTCCATTTTTTTATGTTGTTAAATTTGTTGGCACATAGTCTTTCATACTATTTTCACATAATTCTTTCCATTTCTGAGGTACAGGTGGTAATTTCTCCCTTTTTGTTTCTAATTTGGGTTTTTTGTGTCTTTTCTTTTTGTCCCTTGGTGAGTCTAGTCAGTGGTTTGTCAATTTTATTTATTTTTTCAAAGTACCAGGTCTTTGTTGCATTAATTTTCTCTATTATTTTACTGTTCTCTATTTCACTTAGTTCTGCTCTAATTTTTATTATTTCCATCCTTCTGCTGACTTTGGGCCTTTTTAAAATATTCTTTTTGTAGTTCTTTAACATGAGATGTTGGTTGTTTATTTGTGATATTTCTTATTTCTTGAGATAGGCCTGTAATGGTATAAATTTCCCTCTTATTACTGCTTTTGCTGCCTCCCAGTAATTTCAGTCTGTTTAATTTTCATTGTCATTAGTTTCTATGTATTTTTTCATCTCTTCTTTTCTTTCTTGTTTGATCCAGTCATTTTAAAATACCATCTTATTTAATCTCCACATATATGGGGTTTTTTTTCCCTGCCTTCTTATATGAAGTTGATCTCCAATTTCAGAGCTTTGTGTTCTGAGAATGCACTTGGTTTGATCTCAGTCTTCTTGAATTTGCTGAGGCTTGTTTTTTGTCCCAGCATGTGGTCTATTCCTGAGAATATTCCATGTGCACTATGAAAGAAGGTATTCTTATAGGTATTCTCATTCTCTCTGTCTCTGTCTCTCTCTCTCTGTCTGTCTGTCTCTCTCTCTCTCTCTCAGTGTCCTGTAATGTTCATTATGTCCATTTGCTGTAATGTGTCATTTAAAGCTGATATTTCTTTATTTATTTTCCATTTGGATGATCTTTCCATGACTTTCAAGGAGGTGTTTAGGTCCCCTACTATAATTGTGTTCTTGTCAGTTTCTCCTTTTAGATCTGTTAGTAGTTGATTTCTAAGTGTTGGTACCTCCTGATTGGGGGCGTAAATATTAATGAGTGTCATGTCTTCCTGTTCTATTATCCCCTTAATCATTAAGAAATGCCCATCTTTGTCTCTTATTACATTTTTATCCTGAAATCTTTTTCATCAGATATAAGAATGGCTACTTCTGCATTCTTCTGGATGCCATTTGTTTAGAATATTGTTTTCCACCACTTTACTTTAAGTCTGTGTTTGTCCATGTTGTGGCTGAGGTGAGCCTCTTTGAGACACCACATGGATGGGTTTTGTTTTTTCATCCAGGCTGCTATTCTGTGCCTTTTTATTGATGAGTTCAGTCCTTTTACATTTAGTTTGACATGTGAGGATTTCCTTGGTCATTTTATCTTCTGATTTTTGGTAGCTTGGTGTCTTGATTTTTCCTTTGCTTTTTTCTCACTCTCAGTTCTTTTAGTTGGATGGTGTTTTATGATTTTGCCATCTGTTTTATCTTTTTTATTTTTATTTTTGGTTATGTGTCTTAGTTCTAAAGTTTGTTTTTTTTTAATAGTTGCCATGAGGTTTATGAAAAAGAAAGATTCTTATGTGTAGTGAATCCTTTTCTTAAATATATTTCTTATTTCCATTCTATTTTAAAATTTTAAATCTTTATTGCCTCTCCTTTTATGTTTTTGTTGCACCATCTTTCCCCATTTATGTTGTTTTAATTTTTTTTTTTTTTAGGGTCAAGTAGCTTCCTTCAGTAATTCTTGAAATGTTGGCTTTGTGTTAGAAAATTTCCTCAGCTTCTGTATGTCTGAAAATATCTTTATTTATTCTTCATTATTGAAGGATAACTTGGCTGAATAAATTATTCTTGGCTAGTAGTTTCTTTCTTTTAGTATTTTGAATATTTGATTCCACTCCCTCTTGGCTTGTAAAGTTTGTTCTGGGAACTCTGATGACAGCCTGATGGGTTTTCCTTTTTAGGTTATGATCTTTTTCCCGAGATGCCTTGAGTATTCTTTCTGTGTCCTCGAACTTAAACATTTTCAGTATAATGTGACTTGAAGAAGGTCTGTTAGGATTTAGGTAGTTAGGGTTTCTGTTTTCTTCTTGAATTTGGGGTTCCAGTTCTTTCCAAACATTTGGAAAGTTTTCATTTACTATTTGAGTAATCTCTCTTTGGATTTCTGCTCTGTCCTGCCTGGGACTCCTATTATTCTTATATTGTTCTTTCTAATGGTGTCAGATATTTCTTGTATAGTTCTAAAATTTCTTTTGACTCTCAAATCTCCGTTTTCTTTATTCTGTGACAATTCCATATTCCTATTTTCTAAATCACTAATTCCTTCCTTCATCCGGTCAGCTCTGCTTCCTATGCTAGCTAATTCCACTTTCATTTCTTTTATTGCATTGCTTATCTCCAGAATTTCCCTTTGGAATTTGTTTTGTAGTTTCAATTTCTTGGTTGAAGTATTCCTTTTGTTCACATACTTCTTTCTGAGATCATTTAGTCTCTTCTGTGTTCCAATTTTCTTTGAATTCTTTGAGTGTTTTAGAATTGCACTGTTGAATTCTTTGTCATTTAGATCATATAATACCATATCTTTCATTTCCTTTTCTGGAGAATTTTTTTATTTTTTCTATTCAGATTTGTTCCTTAAGGTACTCATTTTTCTCTTCCTGAGCATAAGAGTTGTTCCCCTGGAAAATAAGAAGGGGTATTTCTTTTGCTTCTAAGTTGGTGTTGCTGCTGTATCTTTTTTTTTTTTTCTTTTTGGTATGTGGGTAGCTCCCTGACTGGGAATCAAACCCAGGCTGCAGCGCTGACAGCGCCAGCGCCGAAGCCTTAAGCCACTAAACCATCAGGGAACTCCCTGCTGTATCTTACAATATTTTCTCTGGTCTATTCAGTCTTCTCACACTGTGATATTTCCTGGGAGGTGGGCTTCTCTACCTTGATCTACTTGCCTTAATCTCAGTGTACCTCTTTTTTGGGAGGATGTGGTAGACAATAATATTCTATGCCTCTGGAATCCCATTGCAGGCTGGAGCTGTTGTGCCTATATGTTGCAGTTTCTCTGTGACCCCCCTGCCAGTTTCAGCTGGAAATATGGGGGTGGGGTTTGGTGGGGAATGAGCAGGTGCAGCCTTGTTGACAGCATCACATAATGGAGGTTTTCCTTTTGGTGGCTGACTTCAGGCTCCAGGTGGACCTGGGGAGGCAAGCCCTGGGAGAGCGTTGGGAGGAGCCACCAGGATCTACACTCACTGGTTTTGCCTAGCTATGAGAGTAATGCTGGTTGTAACTGCTGCGTGACCTGAGATCACATTCTGTCCTGGGCACTGGTTTCAAATGCAATGCAATCTAATCTTCCCACCAAGAGCGGAATGGCCACTGCGAATGTGTACCCTTGTGTCTGACCTTCTCCCGAGCCCATGCCTCTCCCTGGACTGTCTCCTGGTTAGCCCTTCCAAAGGCCCTGTCTCTCAGTCTTCAGTTCACCCTGGGTTGCCCTGTGGCTGACTCTGCAGTGCCTGTGTGTTGCAGTTTCCCCGATCCCTGCTGCCAGATTCAGCTGGAAGGGTTGATTCAGGGTTTGTTGGGAAAAGAGCAGGTGTAGCCTTTTCTATGCACCATATAATGGTGGCTTCCCTCTTTGTGGCTGACTGCAGGCTCTAGGTGGAGTTGGGGAGGTGAGTCTTAAGAGACAGGGAAGCCACCAGGCTTTGCATCCATATGTTTTGCCTAAATGTGAGGGCAGTGCTGTTTGCAACTGCTGTGTGACCTGAGATTTCACACTGTCCTGGACACTCGTTTCAGCTGCAAACCAATCTCGTCTGCTTACCAAGAGCAGAAAGGGCTGCTGCAGATGTGTACCTTCATCTTTGACCTTCTCTTTTCTCCTGAGCCCACACCTCACCTGGTTTTGTGATCTTTCCTGCTCAGCATTTCCACGGGCCCTGTCTCTCAGTCTCCAGCTCACCCAGGGCTGCCTTGTTGCTGGATCAACACTGCTTTGACCCTTGGCTCCTGGCTCTGAGCTCCTCCAGGCCCACACCTGTACCTGCACGTGCACTTCAGCTGTGACCCTAGTCTGCCCAGGGCAATGTAAAGCACCTTGGCTCATGTCCTAACTCACCCAAAGCTGTATGTTCAGGGTCTAGGTCATCCAAGTTTGCTCCTGCTTCAGCCGCCTGTGCCTCTGCTCTTGTCAGTTCTCTCCTTCCATGCTGCCTGGGGTCGTGCTCCATTTCAGTTTCAGTTGGTGTGCCCAGGTTCCCAGGTTCCCAGTTCACTCCCTCTTCTGGGAGCTGGGTCAAGAACAGTGGCCCTATCTGCCCTCTTCCCCTCTCTCCTGCTCGATGCCCTTTCTCTGACCTTTAGGCATTTTCTTGTGATGAGTGGTTCTCTCAGCTGAGGATTTGTGCTGTTTAGGGATTCTCTCTTCAGATTTTTGTTTTTTATCTGTTGTATTTTCTAGGAGAAGTTTCAAGGGTCTCCTCTCATGCTGCCATCTTGATGATACCTTAATACTTTTATTAAGTTTTGGTGTCAGAATTATGTTGGCCTCTTAAAATTATTTCAGGAGTGTTCTTGCTTCCTCTGTTTTCTGAAATGGTATTATTTTTTTCCTCAGAAGATTGATAGCATTGACCATGGATATTATCTGGACAGGAAAATTCTCTTTGTGGAAAGTTTTTGTTGTTGTTGTTGTTGTTGTTTTGTTAATAGTTTGATTTCTTTAATAGGTACAGAGCTACTCAGATTTTTTCTGTTCCCTCTTAAGTCAGTTTGTGCTTTTATAAGGGATTTATTCATTCATGTTAAGTTTTAAAATATGTTAATGTGGAGGTATTCATAGTAATTGACTTACTATCCTTCAAATGTCTGTAGTATCTGGAATATTATCTCCTTCATTCCTGATATTGATTTTTTATTAGTCTTCCTTGCTAATGGTCTATCAAGCTCATTAATTTTTTTCAAAGAACCAAGTTTTGACTTTGTTAATTCTCTTTGTTGCTCATTTATTTAATTGTTCCTTCTTCATTCTTTATTCTTTTTTTCTACCTTAGGTTATATTTGCTCTTCTTTTTCTAGTTTCTTAAGATGGAAACTTAGATCATGGATCTTAACCTTTTCTTCCTTTCTAACAAAGGCATTTTAAAGCTATAAATTTCCCTCTAAGTACTGACTTAGCTGTGAACCAGAAATTGTGATCAATTATATTTTCATTATTATGTGGATCAAAATGCTTTCTAATTTTTCTTGTGATTTGCTTTTTAAACCAGAGTTATTAAAAAGTATATAATTTCCATATAGTTAAGGATTTATATATGTTTTATTGCTAATTTAATTCCTTTGTATGTATATCAGAGAATATACTTTAATATTCAGTCATTTGAAAAATACTGAGATTTATTTTATGTTCCAGCTTACGGCGTCTATTGATGAACATATCATTTTTGTATGGGTATTGTGCTATGTAGTATTCTGTAAATAGCAATCAGGTCCATGCCCACTAATTTTTTTTTAATTGAGTGCTGGAATTTGTTGATAATACATTGTAGAGATACTAAATTACATTGTGCTCCTTTAAAGGTATTTACTGTTTGTTCTAATAGCAGTACAATTACTGATCTTGAACTCATGGTGCTTAATTTTATACTTTGTTAGAATAGATCTGCGGAAAGCCCAACATGTGTCTCAATCGCCTATACCTTGGAGGGACCCAACGTCTCATCTTTTCTCCCCTGTGGATCTTTTCAGGGCTTGGTTTTAGGCTTTTATAGGGAGGGCCTAGGGTAGGTGATATCTTATGGCAGCACTTCTCAACTTGTGGGTTGCAACCCCTTTGGGGGTCAAAGACCCTTTCACAGGGGTCACCTAAGACCATCGGAGAACACATATCAGATATTTACATTATGATTCATAACAGTAGCAAAATTACAGTTATGAAGTAGCAATGAAAATAATTTTATGGGGGTCACCACAACATGAGGAACTGTATTAAAGGATCACGGCATTAGGAAGGTCAAGAACCACTGTCTTATGGCATAGTTATTTCTTCTAAAGCAGGAACTTTCTGGAGTGCTAGCTGAATGCCCACAAGTTAACAAACTATTTCTCAGCACCATTTGTCTTCTTATATTACTATTCTATTAACCCTGTAGTTGTCACTTTTTGATGCTAAGCCTTTGGCAGATGTGCCCTGTGCATGTTCAGCTCAAGCTTCAACCAGAGACTCATAGAGAACACCTCTACATTCTTCATGGAGTCCATTCAGTGATGCTTTCTCTTTTTATTGAAGTTTCCAGCCATATTAGTTGACCTAATATCTGTAGCTTCAGTTCAGCAGGACAGCTGGGCTCTGTTAGTACACCAATTCACAGTGCCATGGTTGGAGATTTGTTTCCAGGTGGAGAGCTGGGTCGATTGTGGGTCTTATTGCATGAGTTTCCCTTTTCTCTGAGATCATGGTCTTGTACTTCCTACAAACAGTTGCTTCATATATTTTGTCTACTTTTATCATTCTTTCTGTGGGAGAGCTAGTCTAGTTTCAGGTTTTTCATCATAGCCAGAAGTGGAAGTGTTCTTGTTACCTTGATACCCCATGATACTTTGAGTACTTTCTTGCTTTCTGTCATAAAGATGTACCAGGCTTACTTTAATACTTTCTCTGCTCCAGTACTAAAATTTGCCATTTCCCTCAATTCCTTTCCATAAAAATGATATTTTAAAACTGAGTTTTTATTAAATGTATTGGGCTGATGTTGGTTAATAAAATTATATAGTTTTCAAGTGTGCAATTCATCATCTATATATATTGCATTGTGTGCTAACCACCCAGATCAGTTTTAAAAATTGTGATTTAATTCTGATACTTTAAATTCAAATCTATCATGTTAGAGTTCTTCACCTTTACTCATTCCATTTTTTTATCTTATTTTCCTACAATGGAAACCCTCATTTCTATCAACATCAATATATTTAATTATTGTATTCTATCATTCACGCAAAATAGTTTCATAACTACTGCACCAAAACTACTACTACCAACAAATCTACTAAATAAAGCACAAGATAGTTTGCAGTTCTTTTTGTCCTTACAATTCATCCTACTAAACCTGTATAGTCAGTGTTGTGTTCAAAAGTTACTTGAATTAATTAATGCTTTCTGAGGTTATGTTAATTCAATATATAACTAAGTTAATTAGTGTCTGTATGCAATTTGCATTCTTATCTTTGATTAAATTGCATTTCTGAAAACATAAAACATTTATATAATGGAAAATTCAAAATTATAGAAAAAGGAATAAATCAAAGAAATCTCATTTCCATGCCTATTTCTTTCACTTGGTCTCACACATCCCCTGTTTATAATCACTTCCTTTAGTTTCTGGTATTTTCTTCCTTTCTTTTCCTGCAAATAAATGTATGTATTGTATTTCTCCTTGTTTCATACTTAATATGTAGCAAAACTGAACTATTTGCTTTTTTTACTCCTTGTGTTTTTTCACTTACTGTATCATGTAAATCGAGTAGAGGAATTGTTTTAATATGTTTTCTACCTACAATATAGTGCATTATGCTTACTAAGAGTTCAAACAACATCGAAATAGAAAACTTTCTTATGATTTTATTCTCAGAGATAACTCATCATTACATTTCATATAGGTCTTTCCAGATAGTCTCTTTGGATATATATCTATGTACATTATGTATATAGCCTAAATCATGTGTTTTTCAAACTTAGAGTCATACTGCATACACTATTCTCCAACTTGATTTGTTACTTAACATGATATTAATACTTATAACCTCTAATCCTTGGCAATACTTCTCCAAATCAAAATTTTAAATACTGTGCAGTTTTTCATTGTGTGGATTTAATATAAATTTAAAACTACATTCAGTTTATGGAACATAGGATTTTATCTGTAGGCTTATGCTCTTCCAAAACAGTGCTGCAAGGAGCTTTCTACTGCATAGATCTAAGTGTATTAGAAGAGCAAATATTTTTGTAGGATAGATCCCAAGGCAGAAATATTGGATAAAATGTTTATGTAAATTTTTGAGAGATGCTGACAAATTGCCCACTAATGTCATGATATCAAACCTACATGTATTTCTAACAACAGAATATCAGAGTCTTCTCTCATTACACATTTACTAACTGTATATTGTTGATTAAATGATTTTTGCCAATCTAAATCCAAATGAAAAACATATCATTGTTTACTAATATCCCCATCTTTAGTTACTTGTATTCAAAGAACCTTGAAAGAGTCTGTGTGTGTGTGTGTGTGTGTGTGTGTGTGTGTGTGTCTGTGTGAGTGTGAGTGTGTGTGTGTGTGTGAGAGAGAGAGAGAGAGAGAGAGAGAAGGAGAGAGGGAGAAAGGGAGAGGGGGAGATTCTGAGGCAGAGATTGAGGGGTGGTGAGAGATTAGCAAAGCAGCAAAGTAATATATGCAAAACAATTTCTGGTCACTTCATTAAGTTAGGCAACAAAGAATGGCAGAGGAAGAAGAATGAATGTGAGTTAATACTTAAGTTCATTATTTTGGTTGCTGTACACATCAACAGCATCTGATAGGATTGACATATTAAAATCCTTTATGACACTGGTACTCATTAAATGAAAATGTATGTATAATTAGCTAATTAAATAGTTCACATATTTAAAAGCTGGAAATTCTGAAAAGAATTCGATATGGGGATCTTGTCTAGCTCTGTTGTATGATCCAAATACAGAGGTTGCCAAGCTTGGTATTATATTGGATTTATTACTGTCCATAAGAGGAATAGTGAGAGAGAAATAAGGATAAATTGAGCCTTCTATTAATTTTGATGTTGAGATTTAGCACATCCATAAGAACAGCCAAAAACTGAGTGAATGACCTCCTTTCTACTCTCTTGTTTTGGAATGAAAGGATATTGAATCTGCCAGAGTTGAGAGAAGCATTAAATGCATGTAATTTCTGCTAGGTTAGTTCTATCATAACCCGACTCACGTAGGCATGTCAGGCTAAAGTGCATCCCTTGTGGTTCTGTTGACTTCTACAGGTATAATTTGTCCTGAAAGAATTATGTGCTCTGCAAAACTATGTCATTACTGCTTATGGTAGTTTGGTCTCTGGGGAAAGCTGGCATCTGGAGATTTCTTAAAATATGCATGACACCCTTAGTCCCTTAGAGAAATACTGAATATGTGAATTTAAACTTTTCTTCATATTTCTGATTCTTGCCCTATTTTCGCTTCTATATATTTATCTAAAACTATCATAGAGGCACAATGCTTTGTGTAGTTGCCTCAGAACTCTTCTTCCTTAAAAGAAATGCCTTGAAATTCAATGACCTTACTCCAGGCTAAGAAGAGTCAAGCCCTGCTTCTCTCTGTGGGTGTGATTTAGGAGAGTTTTGTTTAAGTGTGTTCTCCCTAAATGGCTACAAAGAAGAAATACATGGTTTTAAAAGGCACCCATGAAACCCTTGAGAAGAATGACATATATTTGCCATCCTTGCCTTTTGGAGAAATGAAACAGTGGTTGCCTGGAACTAAATTCTGCTAAGAAATGTCATAGAAACATGGCATTTATTAATTTACCAAGCACACAGTCACATTATGTAAAATCCTGTGATGAGCACCTTTAGGTGATTGAAAATGAACAGAGCATGTTCTTTGGCCCTCCCCATGCCCCCTCACATTCAGTAAATCGTAGGGATAGAAAAACAAGATTTGAGTGCTACCAAATGCAAGATACTTCATATGCATTGTCTGTTTATACAAAGACACTGAGGTATGTTGTTCCCTCTGTTGTCTCATTTTAAGGATGAGGAATTTGAAGCTTTGAGTGGATAACTAATTTCACTAACTTTTATACAGATGGTAAGTGGCAGTACTAGGATTTAAACCCAGGTATATCTGATTCCACAGTTCTTCTCTTAAATTCTCCACCATACTTCCCCTTTGTATGGGCACCATTATCTTTATTTTGCGTTTGAGAAAATTAAAGTTCAGGGAAAGTTTGTTTATCTAAGGTCTCCAACTATTAAATGGCAAATCCAGATTTTGGACCATGAACTGATTCCTAAGTTAATACTCTTTTCAATTCACTATGAATATGTCTTATTACCAAATCTTATAAATGGTATAAAATAATAAGTGTCATAAAAGAGGTCCCCATATAGTCTGGATGAAAGATAAATTATTTCCAGCTGTGGTGAGAGTGATTAGGGGCAAGGTATTATTCGATATTGACTATGAAGATTTGGTTGGAAAAAAATTATGGGGTGATATTATTATTATTTTTTGTATGTAGGTGGTTCCCTGGTTGGGAATCAAACCCAGGCTGCAGCGTTGACAGCTCCAGCGCTGAAGCCTTAAGCCACTACACCACCAGGGAACTCTGTGGGGTGATATTTTTAGAGGGAACAGCAGGAGTAAATGTGTAGATGCCTAAAGTACAGGCTATTTTTGAATACTAAGTACTAAGTCCAGATTGGCTGAAGGGTATTATACAATTCAACTAGTTGAAAAAATATATTTGCACAGAAACAACTATCTAGACAGAGGGTGTCTTGAGTATATACCCAGTTGTAAAATTATAGAAAATATATTGAAAGTCTAGAAAGGAAATATGGGTTGAGTTTCCTCAGATTGGAAGGCAAGGGGTAAGGTAGGTAGGACATTAGAATGTCTTGGTCTTCTACAGAGAATCAACACAGAAACAGCAGCCTTAAATGAAACACTAGACCAGATAGATTTAATTAATATTTTCAGATCAGTTCATCCCAAAGCAGTAGAATATACATTCTTTTCATGTGCACATGGAAAAATTTCCAAGATAGACCACATGGTAGGCCACAAAACAAATCTCAATAAATTTAAGAAGATTGAAATCATATCATACATCTTCTCTGACCACAATGGTTTGAAAGTAGAAATCATTGGGGAAGCTAAATATATGGTGATGGAAAGAGAAGTCACATTAGGTGGTAAAATTATTATACAACAAGTTGACAATGCACTGTAGAACTGTAAGCCTGAAACCTATGTAATCCTTGCTAACAGATGTCACCCCAATAAGTCTAACAATAAAAATGAATTAAAAAAAACTGAAAAAAACACATAACGGGTAAATCACATGCTACTAAACAATGAATGAGTTAACAACAAGATCAAGGTAGAAATCAAAAGATGACTTGAGACAAATGACAATGAAAACACAATGACTCAAAATCTATAGAACACAGCGAAAGTCATCCTAAGAAGAAAATTCATAGCATTGCAGGCCTACCTCAAGAAACAAGACAAATCACAAATAAATAGTCTAACTTTACACTAAGGAAAATAGAAAAAGAACAGTTGAAATAAACAAAATAGAGGGTAGAAAAACAATAAAAAAGATAAATGAAACCAAGAGCTGGCTTTTTGACAAGATAAACAAAATTGGCAAACCTTTAACCAGACTCATCAAGGAAGAGAAAAAGAGAAGACCCAAAGAAATAAAATCAGAAATGAAAGATAAATGACAATGCAAACAACAGAAATACAAAAAAAATTTTAAAGTACTACAAGCAATTATATGCCAATAAATTGGACTCTCTGAAAGAAATGGATAAATTTCTAGAAGCATACAGTCTTCCAAGATGGAACCAAGAACAAACAGAAAATGTGAATTGACTGATTACTACTAACTAAATGGAATCAGTAATAAAAATAAAAATAAAAAAAACTTCTGGCAAACAAAAGTCCTGGACTGGATGGCTTCACAGGTGAAATTTACCAAACATTTGAAGAAGAATTAACACCTATTCTTCTCAAAAATATTTCAAAAACATCAAGAGGAAGGAAAGCTCCCAAGCTCATTTTACAAGGCCACCAATACCCTGATTCCAAAATCACACAAAAACATTACACAAAAAGAAAATTGTAGGCCAAAATCCCTGATGAAAATAGGTGCAGAAATCCTCAACAAAATATTAGCAATACAAGTACATTGAAAAAAGCATACATCATGATCAAGGGGAATTTATTCCTGGTATGCAAATTTCATTTAATATCTACAAATCAATTAATGTGATGCAGCACATAAAAATGTAAAATAAAAATCATATGATTTTATCAATAGATACAGAAGAAGCATTTGACAAAATCCCAAATCCATTTATGACAAAAATTCTCAGCAAAGTGGGGATAGAGGAAATATAACACAATAAGGCCATATATGACAACCGACAGCTAATATACTGAATGGGGAAAAGCTAAAAGCATTCTCTTTAAGATCAGGAACAAGACAAATATGCCCACTTTCACCTCTATTATTCAACATACTTAATACTAGAAATCCTAGTCACAGCAATCAGGAAAGACAAGAAAATAAAAGACATCCAATGGGAAAGGGAGAAGTAAAACTGTCATTATTTGCAGATGAAATGATACTATATAGAGAGAACCCCAAAAATTCTACCAAAATATTAGAACTGATAAATAAATTTAGTAAAGTAGCAGCATATAAAATTAATATTAAGAAATTGCTTGCATTTTATGCACTAATAACAAATGAGCAGAAAGATAAATTAAGAAAATAAACCCATTTAAAATTGCATCAGAAAATACCTAGGAATAAATTTCAGCAAGGAAGTAAAAGACCTGCATTCAGAATATTATCAGACATTAAAGAGAGAAATTAAAGAAGATATAAATAAATGGAAACATATACTATGCTCATGGATAGGAAGAATTAATATAATTAAAATGCCTATACTACTCAAAGCAATCCATAGAATCAGTGCAATCCCTATCAAAATATGAGTGGCATTTTCCACAGAACTAGAACAAATAATCCTAAAATTTATATGAAAACACATAAAACCCTGAATAGCCATGGCAATCCTGAGAAAGAAGAAAAAAGCTGGAGGTATCACATTGCCTGATATAAAATTATACTACGAGACCATAGTAATAAAAACAGCATGATATTGGCTTAAAAACAGACATATAGTTCAATGGAGTAGAATAGTGAGCCCAAAAATAAATCCATGACTATGTAGAAAGAATTTGTACTGGGGTAAATGGAGTTGGGAAGACTGGACAGATACATGCAAAAGGATAAAACTGGACCCCCCTTCTTATGCCATATACAAGAAAAAACTCAAAATGGATTAAAAACTTAAATATAAAACCCAAACCATAAAACTCCTAGAAAAATATATTGATAGTAAACTCTTAGACATTACAATTACTAATGTACCCTTAGTAATATTTTTACTGATATATCTCCTTGGGCAAGGGAAACAAAAGGAAAATAAAGAAATGAGACTTTATCAAACTAAGAAGTTTTTTTCACACCAAAGAAAACCATCAACCAAACAAAAAGACATTCTACTGAATGGGAGAAGATATTTGCAAATGATTAATATGAGAAGGGTTTAATATCCAAAATTTAAAAAAAAACTCATACAACTGAACATGAAACACACAAACAATCCAATTAACAAATGAGCAGGGAATCTGAATAAACATTTCTCCAAAAAGGACATAAAGATGACCAATAGGCATATAAAAAGACACTCAACATCATTAATCATCAGAGAAATGCAAATAAAAACCACAATTATTATCACCTCACTCCTGTCAGAATGGCTATCATTAATAAATCAACAAACAAGTTTTGGTGAGGATGTGTAGAAATAGGAAAACTTTTGCACCATAGGTGGGACTGCAAATTGGTGCAGCCACAGTAAGAGATAGTATATAATTTCCTTAAATAATTAAAAATACAGCTACCTAATGACCCAGCAATTCCAATCCTGGGTACTTATGCAAAGGAATCCAAAACACTAATTTTTTGAAAAAACATATGCATCCCTATGTTTACTCCAACTGTTTTCATATGAAAACAACCAAAACACCCATCAATAGATGTTTGGATAAAGAAATTGTGATACATTTATAAAATGAGTATTACTCTATCATGAAAAAGAGTGAAATCTTTCCATTGCAACAAGGATGGAGCTAGAGGTTATTATGCGAAATGAAATAAGTCAGACTGAAAAAGACAAATACCATGTGATCTCATTTATATGTAGAATCTAATGATCAAAATAAATAAACAAAACAGAAATAGCTTCATAGATACAGAGAAAAAACAAATGGTTTCTAGATGGGGGTGTTGAGGGGATGAGTGAGAAGGGTGAAAGTATTAGGAAGTACAAATTGGGAGTTACAAAATAATCATGGGGGTATAAACTACACTATGGGAAATATAGTCAGTATTTTAAAAACAATGTATGGTGTCAGCTGGACACTAGACTTATTTGGGGGATCACTTCATAAAGTATATAAATACCTAATCTCTATGGTGCACACCTGAAAGTAATATAAAATATTGAATATCAACTATAATGTAAAAAATATATACACATATGTGGTCACAATTTGTAAAGTACAGCATAGGGAATATAGTCAATAGTATTGTAATATTAATAGCTATGTATGGTGTCAGATGGGTAGTAAGTTTGTTGCAGTAATCACTTTGTGAAGTATGTAAATATTTAATCAGTATGTTCTTTCGTACACCTGAAACTAATAAAGAAAAAAAAGAAAAATATTTGCATCTCATCTTAGCATTACCAGCAGGTGGCACTGTATTACATTCCTCCTATAGCTCTGAAGTCGTGTTTTCCAGTCCTATGACTGTCTGTCTCCAGATTCCAACGTGAAAAAGTAACAGATTTTCTAGGCACCACTCCGTGATTGGGATAATCTTTTGCACACATGCACTAAACACTCAGCACTTTCCCCACTACCTCCACTATTCTCTGGTTTGTAAGAGCTACTCTGCTTAGATGATCATGGAACTATCTCTGGATCTTTCAGTTTTTCCCAAAGAAGTTTCCTTGTTAAGCAGTTCTTCAGTTAGGTATTCAGAGGTTGAAGGCAGGGAGAAATTATGATGCTGGAAGACTTCTCCTTTGTCACTCGCCCCCCGCCACTCCACCTTAATATTCTTGCTTCTTTCTTGGGCGTCTAGCCATAACCAAGTCTGAACAGTATTGAAACTATTCAGTTTTCTTAACCTATCTCTCCCTCTCCCTTCTACTCATATGATCTTGTTCTCTAACGGGTGACAGCTAGTTCATCTTTAAACCATTCCAGGCTGGTACATTGTGACACTATCAAACATTTGATGTTATTGAACATGGCTTCATTTTTAACACACTCTCCTCCTTTTGTTTAAGTGACAACACTTTATTCTGGATCTATCCATATCTTTTTGGCCACTCCTTTTCAATCTCCATCTTTACCTCATTTTCTTCTGACTGTCCCTAAAAAGGTATTTTTTTGCCAACTTTTTCTCCTTAATATGGCCTTCATAAACCACTCTATACTTTCCTTGACTTACCATTTATTTGTTATCAACTATCCACTGTTAGTGCTTCTCAGCACTATTGCCTATTAGAATCACATGTGGAGTTTTTGAAACATATTCTTATACAAGTCTTCCAACCAGAATTGCTGATTTATTTAAGCTAGAGTGACACTCAGGCATCAGTTGGTGTTTTTATTTATTTTAACTTTGAAAGGATTTTAATCTGCAGTCAAGGATGTAAACCCTTGACCTTTTGAGGCTACTAGATCTAGCAATTTAGTCTTTGTGTCTCTTATGAGTTACATCTGCTGTTTTCCTGCTGGACATCTTCATTTGGCCGTCCCTCAGGTACTTTGAATCAACTTGTTCAAAACTGAACTTTTAATTTCCTCCCATCAACCTGCTTCCCTTCCTCTTGTGTACCTTATCATGGCTAAAATGGCACCCTCACTTTTTGAAACAGAATATATGGTGTGATCCCCAAATCTTTCACAGTTTTTCATATCCAGTAATCACCAAGTTGTACTAATTCTACTTTTAAAGTATCTTTCAAATCTACCCCACTCCTCTTCATTTGACCTGCCCTTGACCTAGTTCAGCCTTTTATCATTATTCTCTTAAAGACTGATTGCACAGGCATCCTTCCTGGTCTTCCTGCCTTGAGCTTTCAATCCCTTCTACACTCTCACCAATTTTCCATAATATTTGCAGATGGTGATTTTACTAGTTTGCTTTTAATCATAGATATAATCATATCTTTCCCCTGAGAGATTAAACTCCAAGATAAAGTTTAAATGCCTTGTGGCATACATTCTGTGGTATACTTCTTAGTTAATTTCTTATTTTATTGATTCATTCAATAATTAAATAGGCCACACACCCCTACACACACAAGCCATCCTGGGTTATTCATCACTCTGAAAATAAAACTTCCCTTTCCCATCCTCTTATGCTTTTTCTCACTTGTAAATCACTTCCCACCTTCTCTGCCCTATGTTAATCCTACTCATCTTTGAAGACCTATTTCAAATGCTGTTTTATCTGTGAAACTCTCCCTGGATTGTCCCCACCCACTTATCTCTTCTTAGACGAATTAATTGTCCCTCTTCTGTGCTCCTGTAGCATTTTGTTTATACTTCTATACTGGAACTGGTGATATTGTGATTTTGTTATTTGTTTGTCTGTCTTTTCCACCACATCTGTCAACTCTTCAAAGACAAGGATTGTTTCTTTCAATTTTCTATACCTAGCAGGCTACCTTGCATATAGCAGATGATCTACAAATGTTTATTAGCTGACTGAATGAATGCTAATGAATTGCTGGCACCCTAGCAGACTTGAGGAGCAGAATGATTGAGATAGGAAATCATTGAGCAATCTTAAATTACCAAGTATTACGTCTCTCACAGTTTTGTATTGTGGCCAGAGCACAGCCTGTCTACCCTCAGGTTCTGTTGTTTCAACAAGAAGGATTTACTAAGTGCTACCAGAGCCCTCTGTGGCTCCATTTTCATCTGCAGAGCGCACATTCATATAGATGTTGTAGTTTATAAGGCACTTTCAATGTATAAACACCATACAATTCAGCTCAATTTCCTCAATGCTTCATAACTTGATACGTATATGACTCATATGGTGTGAACTACCTAAAGACAGCATGAGAAAGCAAGTAAGAGTTGTTGACTTGTAAGGGACAGATCAATTGCTTGCTTTTTCATTTTTCTAATTACAAAATACTATTTATGCCAACTGCACTTACAAAGAGCTTCAATAAAATGCTTTGTAAATGAATAGCCAAAGTCTCTGTCTGCCACATAGGTAGGTCAAGAGATCCTATATTAAACTTAGGCCTTTGCTGCAAAATATTAAACAAAGAAACATCAGCGACAGAACTGACAACGAATGTGTTTTAAATTCTTGTAGTACAAACATTTTAACAGTGTTCCCCCGCCACACACATACACACACACACACACACAGACACAAACACACACACACTTACATAGCATACCCAGTGGAATAAAAATATTAAGAAATTAGATCCCCTAATTGTCAGGGGAGTAGGAGAGCCTGGTTTTATCAGCATACTACTATTGATATGCCGACCAAGTCTAAGAGTCTTATATATGCGTAGAGACTCTGCATCTTATCCTTCCTTTTTACTTTTCTTTAAAGCAAAGCCTAGCTCTTTGAATTCTTCCTTAATCACTACTTTCTCCTTTGATATCAGACCCCAGACCTCTTGTACATCTTTTCATTTCATTCAATCCCTAGGTGTAATTCTCAAATTCTTTGTGTTTCACCTAACTCCTGCATGGCCAAAGCTGTTGCTAATCTTTTCAGCTTGCTTTTTTACTTAGAATTAATTCCATTTTCTTAAAAAGCTGACCAGTTACTAATCATGTATTTAAAATCATATTTTGAGTTTCAGAAATCTACCTTATATTCTGATTAGAACTTGAATGCCATAAAAATGAAAACTGTACACTGGAGGGGCCCATAGGGCATATAAAAATCCATTACCTACCCATGTGCCTTTGGCCCGTCCTTTCTAGTTGTCCCTTTAAGTTCTGGAGTAGAGTCCCTGAATGGTACTAAATGTGGTTCACTGAGTCATGCTGCTGGTTAGAAAAATGAACAGGAAACACATCATTTATAGTGAATGTGATGATCAGCAAGTTAGAGTGAAAGCATCCTTAGAGGCTTTCACAATTTGTTGCTAGAATGACATTAGTTTTTGCAGTTATTTTTCAGTCAGAAGAGGGCTTTTCCATTACTTTATAAAAGGTCTATACTCTGACCCCAGTATTTTGAGGCCCAGGATGTCAGGTTTACCTCTTGTATATGCAAAAATAGGGAAGAGAATGAACAGCTTTGTGTCCTGGGTAATCTCAACTTCCTCTTTTCTAATGTGGTCTTAGAATTTTTAATTCTATACTTTTATTCCCTGAATTTTTAGATGGGGCTTTTCATACCCTCTGGCCTCTCAGGGATTTTATTACAGGGTCATGTATCATCTATTTTTTTAATGCTCCCCCTCACATTTACTTAGTGCTCTTTTTGTTGTTCTTCATTGAGAGCTTTGCCATTTTCACATTCTTGATTATTTATGCTGTTTTGAATGTCCATTCGGGAAGATGATCAGATACTTTTCTCTGAAGAAACTGGAGGATGGATCTTTTGCATCACTTTGCATGACATTAACATGTTGATTTTATATAAACCCATACATTACAGGTTAATTTACATAAACCTGACATCCAGGAAGGTAAAGACCTTGTCAAGGAAAATGAAATAAATCAAGACACCTGAAGCCAAGTATATTCAAGCAGTCAGAAAATGGGGTGGACAAAGAGGACCTGTGGGGTAGAAACTACTTGTAGTTACACTCAGAAAAGGAAATTGAGAAGTTATCTAATCCAGTCTTTCATCAGTGTAGGAATCCCTTCTAAAGCATACCACATAGATGATGGCCCGATTGACAGTTACATTTCAGAACTAAGTGCCTAGTAAAGGAGCTTCTTTAATTTTGAAAAGTCTTGTTAGGAAGCCAAAATTTGTCCTTTTGTAAACTTCCTCCTGGAGTCTCTTAGAATCTATCTAATCTAGTGGATCTTAATTTAGAGTCCATATTCAAGGCTTAAATTAGCTCACAAACCCCCTAAACTGTATGCAGATTTGTGTGTGTGGGTGTGTGTGAAGGTATGCATGTCTCTATAGGTTCCATAAATTTTCAAAGGGGACCTATTATCCTCAAAATATTTCTAACAACCAGGACTGGCTTCATAAGTATACAACTTGTGCAGTTGCACAGGGCCCCAAACTTAGAAGGGATTTGTACTTGGTTTAATGATTGGCTGTTGACACTGTAGAAATTAATAAACAGAAACCTCATTTAAAATGGAGTTAGGAGACTAGAAGACAGAACTCTCATGCATATGTTAGTGCACACTACTGACTCCAATGCAACTCCAACAGAAAGTGATACCACTTTACTACCTCAGCAGGAGGAAGAAAAGATTCCTCTTCGCCCAGTAGGAGCTCAACCAATGGGAGACTGCCAAAACTTAGCCAATCAAAAATCACTATGGTTCCAAGTTTCAGTTTCCTCCAATGGACTCTTCATTCACACCAGCTCCTACCAAGTTCATAAAAGAGCATTCCTCTCTTTGTGTGGACTTGTGCTCTATTCACCATTTGATCACATGTCCTGAATTGCAATTTTTTGTTATGCTCAAATAAATCCATTTTGCAGGGGGAATATTTAGCTGTCTTTGTTTAAGGTCAACATAATGAAATTCTTAATATTTTAAGAAGTGACCTTGGATTTTCATTTTATACCTGACTCCTCAAATTACCCAATGACATAAAGCTGGAACAAATTAGTAAAATTCCTAGAAAATTAGACTTTGGGTACTTCTACGTTGAAGGGGCCTATACCATCCTTCTGTTTAGCTTTTGACACCATGTTTCCAAACAGCTCTGATCGTGTGTTTCTAAACAATTTATTTTATTAATTTTGGAATGAAATGAGAGTTAATCTCTGCTTCCTCTTTAAGTGCTCTTCGGTTTCTTACCTGCCTTATACCAAGAATTCTAACCTAGAAATCTCATTTTAGAACTTATCTAATTCATCTATATATTTCTAACCTTAAAATCAACTTAAGCACAAAGGTGGATTAAATCTAACTAGAAAAAAATAACAACTTTTACTAACACTAGGATATAGCTTTTATCTTTTTCTCTTTGGGTATCTGGAATTTGAATACAGTGAGTCCTGTCAGAGAAAAACTATATTCTAAAAGTAGACAGTTCATATATATCCAATTTAATTTTATTAAGTTCTATCTTATCTTGCTTGATATGAAACTTTTAAACTTATTACTTTCTCTTTTTTTGATTGATCAGCATATTTTTCCCTCACATTAAATACTCTGTTCATAAATTTAACATAATTTATTATATATTCTTATATCAAATTATATGTTTAACAACATCAAACTTAGGAAACCTTAATTTAATGCTTTAGTTGCATAATTTATTTCAGCATATTACTAAAACAAAGCTCATAGGATATTAGTAGTTTTATTGGAAAAGTGCACTAAAGATAAGTTCTCTTGAAGCTCACTAGAGAAATGTGCTATTGCTCCTTGGTGTCCTTGGTTTCAGCTGCAGAGGTAGAAAGATCACAGCCACACTGAAAAATTGAATGTAATTTAAGACAAATACATATTGGTCAGCTGAGGGTAGGTCTAATCTTCTAAGCTGATGAAAGGGAAAGAAAATAAGTTCCAAGATGAAAGGCAATTGTTTTACCTTGGAATAAAGAAGTATAAAGGATGACTTGAAAGAAATGAGGCATTTTTGATGAAGAAGAGTTGTCTTCCATAGTCAAAGAGGAATGTATGATTTAAGATTTAGGTTGACATTTGAAGGAATTTTCTTTTAAATTAAGACAATCATGTTCAGTATAGGTTAGAAATTCACTATGTAAAGCAATGACCTCAACTAGATGATTTTCTGAGTTTACTCCAAATTCTAAGTTTCTATCCTTGGACATAAAATCCTGATTCTATGGTATACCAAGTCTGGCAGGGTCTTTTTTGCTGACTTGCCTTTCGTCTTGAACTTTTCATCATCATTGTTAGTTATGTATGGGAAAATTGTCCCTCTTGGAAAACAAATGAGGCTAGAGGGAAAGAAGTCCCTTGCTGAGTGGCCAGAATGACCATTCTTAAATATCTAAGTGGTTGTTGTCATTTTCAACTTCATCAACTGTGAGGATATATAGTTATTTCAATTTCCTAGTCACTACTCCAAAACATTTTTCCACCTACTGTTTGAGAATTTCCTTCAGAACTCATGGCATGATGTAAATAAGTACAATTTTGACCAAACCTTTAAGAGTGAATTGCTTCTTACAACATAGAATTGCATCCACATGTAGTTATTATACTAACTAGATCAGTGTGCTAGTACATTTTCAGTGAAAACCATGTTATAGCAATAGGTTGTCTTTTTGGTTTGCAAAAATACTGGATATATAGGCACAATTAAGAGGGAAATTTAAAACATATATAATGGAGGCTAAAACAGTGCTAGTGGGTGGAATCAATGGCTGGTGGCTATTTTGGTGACTAAAGAAAATACTCATTCAAAATTTAAAATTCAACATAATCTTATTTTTATAGTGTGTGTGTGTGTGTGTGTGTGTGTGTGTGTGTATACACATACATATACATAGTCAATAAAATAGAGTCATAGAATCATGGAATATTAACTCTTGAAATCCTTTAGAGAGTTTTGTCTAATGCCCTCACTACCACCTCTGTCATTGTAATATTCATATTTGAGCTGAAATGTCATTCCAGGAAGACTGTCATTGGACTCCCAGGAATAGCTTAATTTCCCTAGTACCTGGTAGGGCCTAATAAAGGGTAGACACTCAATAAAAATTATTATCAGAAATGCCATTAATTATTCAAAACTGTGAGGTAGGGAGGGGAAGTAATCTGATTATTTGAACATTCTGACTTTTGGGATTTCAGTTAAGTGAGAGTTTTCTATAAATAAATATATAAAGTTTGTCCTGTCTTCTCAGATATTAAAAGAGGATCCTTTTAAAAGGCTCTCTTTGCATTTTGAACCAAATTCAAATGTGGCAGCTTCTTGTTCTTGTAACTGCTAATTGTCAAGCACTGTGTGGAATTGTTTGACCTGGTATTGCTTCTGTAAGGAGCTAGCTGTGGTCTGGTAGACAGTGATAGATCTATGAAAAAGAAATGCTCTGCTGTATATTCAGCTTTCACCTGATAGGCAGGCAGTTCACTCCTTGGTATCTTCATTTCCCATGTGCTTCCCCAGTACACAATCCTGCCCACCTTCCTCACTTCCCAGAAGAGCTGTAGTCATAGACAGAGATGTGACCTACCTTGGTCACACATGAAAAATCCAAATAGAGCCGGTGCTAAGCAAGGAATCTGGACACCTGGATTCTAGTCCTAGTAGTATTACTCAATCTATGGGACTGTGGTTGTCACTTTCCCTCTTTGGGCCTTAGTGTTCCCATCTAAAAAATAATGAGAGATTTGGGATAAGTCCAAATTGTTTTCGAATTGTGATCTGTGTACTCCTAGCAGTTTATTGAAGTTGAGAGACTACTAGAGTGATCAAAGAGGGAAAGAATGAGGGGAACTCTGGGTTCATCCACACTTTAGCCATGGCAGCTTCACTTCTACTTGTTTGATATGCTATAGTTCCCGGAAAGATTTTGTTTGAAAACTATATCACTGACACACTGAGAGTACATAGTAGATATAATATAGTCATTAGGTGATTGTAATGATTCTATCTACTGTTTCATGACTTATTATTGGATTTTGGTGTTGCTGATTGAATTGAAATGACCACGTGACAATCTAATCAATTGCTGTTAAGGGACTATCTTGTTGGCCACCTGGCTGTCTCTACTCAGATCAATTCAGCAGTAGCTTTAGGTTAAAGATGTAAAAATTATGAGCTCAGTTATAGAAATAAGGCTGATTTTCATTCTTGTGGAGATTGTGGTAGGGGTTAAACAGTTCTGGGCAGGATTATATGGAATTCTGTTGCCATACCCTCTTCTTCTTTACATGTCCCTCTTAAGGCTTAGAGCTGAACTTCCTATAAATGATTGCCTGCCTATATACTGAAAGCTAAGTTCATCCCAGTAACTGAGTAACTCTCAGAGTATACATCTATCATTTTATTATCTCTCATTCTTTCAAAACCCATTCTCCTTCACTATAAGAAGTATGATTAGTGCTTCTAAGAGGTTGACAGGAAAACATATCATATTCTACAAATGGACCAGGAAGGGGGAAAATACACTGTGGTCTAAAATGTTTGTTTTATTTTCAAGTACTCACTGATCTGTGGTTCAAAGTGTGGTGGATTATCAGTGGAAATTACATAAGGTTTTTTTTTTGTTTTGTTTTGTTTTTTTAGATTTTGTTATTACTATTTACCTTTTTTTTTTTTTTTTGTAATAACACTGTGTGTAGCATTTCCCATTTGTCCAGTGGTTAGGGTCATGTGGATGGTCATTGCATTCATTTCAGTTTCACAGATGAGGAGCCAGAGGCTCAAGGAAGAACCTGTGAGTTTACCCAAGGTCACAAGGTAAATTGATAGCAGAAGTGAAGGTTACCAGCACCAAGTTTCCATAAGCTCTTACATATATTTTGAAACTGGTTCCAGTCTTCCCTTGCAGGGACACTTTACAGTGCTAATAAAGCCTTCCAGTAAACCAGTTGCACGCCTCTACTAGAAAATGTCAAAATGTGGCTAGTCCTTTTCCCTGATCTTTAGGATCATCTGAAGAGCTACCTCCATGGCTTGGCCTTATGGGAACAAAACAGCAAATGCTTCAGGCTTCTTGTTGACAAATTGCTGACAGGGGATGGTTGGCAGGACAGCGATTGTGACATTTTTCATTTAGAAAGCATCAAAAGTCGGGAAAAGAGACTCATAAAACATTACTTTATTTAGCTTTTCTTTAATAGAATACATCTTGGACTGCCATATGGGTGAATTGCATTGCGAGTTCACCTGACAATACAATTTTTACATTTTGATTTTCTCAAAAATGTAGGGCAGCACTGTGTCTGGAGTTATGGATTCTCAGTTTTGGCAGACAAAATAGCTTCTATTTTCCCTTTCATCTCAAGATCAGCATTCTTTGGCTCAAAAACATTTAAAACCATTGAAAAGTGAGCAGTAGAAGAGGGAAGAAGAAAGGAAAGATCAGAAAGAAATTACATATAGGATTAATAATTGCTATATGAAATTCAAATTTCCAGGTTTATATGTTCAATAAGTATTAATTGAACTCTTGCTTGTTTGCCAGAAACATACAAGAGGGGAAAAGGTATTTCCTTCTGATTCCTTTAATTGGCAGAAGTGGAGTAACCTTGAAAGTCCACTCAGATCTAATCCTCAAAAAGGGGAACAAAAAGATTGAAAAGAAAAGATATAATCCTCATTTTTTTTTCTTTCCATCACCATATATTTGTGTCCCTGTTCCTTGTCCCCCACCCATTTCCCCACTTACCCTCAGGTAACCACTGAAGTATTATCTATTTCCATGTATTTTTGATTCTTTGTTACTTTCAGTTTTATATTCCACATATGAGTGAAGTAATTTGGTTCTTGGTTTTTTTCTGTCTGGCTTATTTTGCTTAAGAGTGATGATCTCAAGGTTAATCCATTTTGTCACAAAACGCAGTATTTCATCTTTTCTTACAGCTGAGTAATATTCCATTGTGTATATATATCAGATTCTTTATCCAGTCATCTATCGAAGGGCACTTTGGTTTTTCCATGACTTGGCCACTGTGAACACGACTGCAATGAACATTGGGGTGCACGGATCTTTGCGGACTGAGTTTTTCAAGGTTTTTGGATAGATATGCTGAAGGAGACTTGGGTCATGTGACAATTTTATTCTTAGTTTTTTCAGGAACCTCCATAGTGTTCTCCACAGTGGTCGTACTAGTTTGCATTCCCACCAGCCATGTATGAGGGGTCCTTTTTCCCCACGGCCTCTCCAACACTTACCAAGTTCCTTGTCTTGTTGATAATAGCCATTCTCACACATGTTCGGTGCATCTCATTGTGCTTTTGATATGCATTTCCCCAACAGCTGGTAAAGTTGAGCATTTTTTCCTTTGTCTGTTGGGCATTTGTATGTCTTCCTGGGAGAAGTGTCTGTTCAGGTCCTCTGCACATTTTTTAATTGGATTGCTTGTTTTTTGTTGTTGTTGAGTTGTACGGGCTCTTTATATATTTTGGATATTAGCCCCTTATCAGATGCATTGTTTGCAAATACTGTTTTCCATTTGGTTTGTTGTCTCTTTGCTTTGTTGATGGTTTCTTTTCCTGTGCAGAAGCATTTTAGTTCAATATAGTTTTGCTTTTACTTCACTTGCCTTTGAGGTCAGGTTCTTCATGAAGTCCTCCCTGAACCTGAGGTCTATAACTTTAGTACAGATATTCTTCTATACGGTTTATTGTTTTGGGTCTTATGTGGAGATCTTTAATATGTTTTGAATTAATTTTGGTACATGGTGAAAATTCTTAGTTCAGATTTATTCTTTTGCATGCGTTTTTTCAGTTTTCCCAGCACATTTTACCTAAGAAGCTTTCTTTTCCCCATTGTATATTGTTTGCTTCCTTGTCAAAACTCATCTATCCATATGTTTGTGGGTTTATTTCTGGGTTTTCTATTCTGTTTTATTGATCTGTGTGTCTGTTCTTTTAACAAAACCAAGCTGTTTTGATTATTGAGGCTTTGTAGTATAAATTGAAATCATGGAGTGTCAGGCCTCCAGCCTTATTCTTTTTTTTTTTTTTGTTTTGTTGTTTTTTTTTTTTAATTCATTTTTATTGATAGACTTTTTGGGGTGACGTCTGTTATTTTTATGTAGGGTTGCTTTGCCAATTTAGGGACTTTTGTGGTTCCATAAGAATCGGATGATTCTTTTATCTATTTCTTGAAAGAATGTCTATGAGATTTTGATGGGAATTGCATTAAGTCTCTATATTGCTTTGGGTAATATGGCCATTTTAACTATGTTGATTCTTTCTACCCATGAACAAGGGATATATTTCCATTTCTTTGTGTCTTCAATTTCTTAAAAGTAGTGTCTTATAGATTTTAGTGTATAAGTCCTTTATTTTCTTTAAGTTTATTCCTAAGTATTTTATTCTTTTTCTTGTAATCACAAAAGACAGAGATTTTCTCATTTCTTTTTCTGAAGTTTCATTGTTGGTATATAGAAATGCAATTGATTTTTGTACATTAATTTTGTAACCTGTGACTTGATTGTATTTGATTATTGTTTCTAATAGTTTTCTGGTAGTGTCTTTAGGATTTTCTATATAAAGGATCATGTCATCTGCAAATAGTGAATAAGTTTAACTTATTCTCTCTTCCTTTTATTCCTTTCTCTTACCTGATTGCTCTGGTTAGAACTTCCAGTACTATATTGAATAGCAGTGGTGTCTTATTTCTGATTTTAGTAGAATAGGCTTCGGTTTTACCACATTCAGTATGATATTAGCTGAGGGCTTGTAATATATGGCCTTTATTATATAGAGTTACTTCCTATACCCATTTTATTCAGTGTTCTGATCATAAATGGATGTTGTATCTTGTCAAATGCTTTTTCTGTATCAATTGATGTAATTATACAATTTTTATCTTGAATTTTGTTGAGGTGGTATATCACATTGACTGATTTGCATAAGTTGGACCATCCTTGTGCTCCTGAGATGAATTCCAATTGATTGTGGTGTATAATATTTTTAATGCATTATTGTATTCTATTAGCTAGTATATATTTTGAGATTTTTGCATCTCTGTTTATCAGAGGCATTGGTCTATTGTTTCATTTTTTTGTGTTATCCTTACAAGGTTTTTGTATTAGGGTAATGTTGGCCTCATAGAATAAGTTGGGAAGCGGTGCCTCTTCTTCAATTTTTTGGATGAGGTTGAAGAGGATAGGCATTAATTCCTCTTTGAATGCTTGATAAAACTCATTGGTAAGGCCATCTGGTCTTTGGCTTTTGCCTTTGGTAAGGCTTTGGCTAATTGTTTCAATTTTCTAACTGTTGATTTGTCTATTTAAATTATCCAGTTCTTCTTGGTTCGTCTAGTTAGACTATATGTTTCTAGAAATTTGTTCACTTCTTCTAGGTTGTTAAATTTGGTGGCATATAGTCCTTCATACTATTTTTGTGTAATTCTTTGCATTTTTGTGGTATCAGTGATAATTTCTCCCCTTTCATTTCTATTTTTTACTTATTTGGGCCTTTTCTTTTTGTCCCTTGGTGAGTCCAGACAGGGGTTTGTCAATTTTATTGACTTTTTCAAAGAACTAAGTCTTTGTTGCATTATTTTTTTTCCATATTTTTTCTGTTTTATATTTCATTTAGTTCTGCTCTAATATAGGCCTGTAATGGTATAAATTTCCCTCTTATTACTGCTTTTGCTGCCTCCCAGTAATTTTGGTCTGTTTAATTTTCATTTTCATTAGTTTCTATGTATTTTTTTCATCTCTTCTTTTATTTCTTGTTTGATCTAGTCATTTTAAAATGCCATCTTATTTAATCTCCACATATATGGGTTTTTTTCTGCCTTCTATATGTAGTTGATCTCCAATTTCAGAGCTTTGTGTTCTGAGAATGCACTTGGTTTGATTTCAATCTTCTTGAATTTTCTGAGGCCTGCTTTTTGTCCCAGCATGTGGTCTATTCCTGGGAATGTTCCATGTGCACTAGGAAAGAAGGTATTCTCATTCTCTCTCTCTCGCTCGCTCTCTCGCTCTCGCTCTCTCACTCTCGCTCTCGCTCTCACTCTCTTTCTCTCTTTCTCTCTTTCCATGGCTTTCAAGGAGGTGTTTAGGTCCTCTACTATAATTGTGTTGTTGTCAGTTTCTCCTTTTAGATCTGTTAGTAGTTGATTTCTAAGTGTTGGTGCTTCCTGATTGGGGGCGTAAATATTAATGAGTGTCATGTCTTCCTGTTCTATTATCCCCTTAATCATTAAGAAATGCCCATCTTTGTCTCTTATTACTTTTTTATCCTGAACTCTGTTTCATCAGATATAAGAATGGCTACTTGTGCATTCTTCTGGATGCCATTTGTTTAGAATATTGTTTTCCACTTTACTTTAAGTCTTTGTTTGTCCTTGTTGTGGCTGAGGTGTGCCTCTTTGAGACACCACATGGATGGGTTTTGTTTTTTCATCCAGGCTGCTACTCTGTACCTTTTTATTGATGAGTTCAGTCCTTTTACATTTAGTTTGACATGTGAGGATTTCCTTGGTCATTTTATCTTCTGATTTTTGGTAGCTTGGTGTCTTGATTTTTCCTTTGCTTTTTTCTCACTCTCAGTTCCTTTAGTTGGATGGTGTTCTATGATTTTGCCATCTGTTTTATCTTTTTTATTTTTATTTTTGTTTATGTGTCTTAGTTCTAAGAGTTTTTTTTTTTTTTAAGTAGTTGCCATGAGGTTCATGAAAAAGAAAGATTCTTATGTGTAATGGATCATTTTCTGAAGCATGCTTCTTATCTCCATTCTGTTTTGGAAATTTAGACCTTAACTTCCTCTCCTTTCATGATTTTGTGGCAGCAACTTTTACCCAATTATTTTGATATTTTTTTATGTTGAATAACCTTCTTCAGCATCTCCTAAAATGTCAGGTTTGTGTTACAGAATATCCTCAGTTTCTGTATGTCTGACAAAGTCTTTACTCCTCCTTCATAGCTAAAGGATAACTTTGCTGGATAAATTATTCTTGGATGGTAATTTCTTTCTTTCAGTATTTGAATATTTGATTCCACTCTCTCCTGGGTTGTAAAGTTTCTGCTGGAAACTATGATGACAGCCTGATGGGCTTTACTTTTTAGGTTATGATCTTGTTTTCCCAGGTTGCCTTGAGGATTCTTTCGTTGTCCTTGATCTTTAACATTTTAGAATAATGTGCCTTGGAGAAGGTCTGCTGGAATTCAAGTAGTTTGAGGTTATATTTTCTTCTTGAATTTGTGGTTCCAGTTCTTTCCAAAGGTTTGGAAAGTTCTCACCTATTTGAGAAAACTCTCCTTGGATTTCTGTTCTGCTCCCTCTGGGACTCTTATTATTCCTTTTTTTTTTTTTCCTAGTGATGTCAAATATTTCTTGTGTAGTCCTTTCATTTCTTTTGACTCTCAAATCTCCCTCTTCTTTATTCTGTGCAACTCTCAAATTTCTGTCTTCTAAATCACAAGTTCTGGTCAGCCTTGCTTCATATGCTAGCTAATTCCATTTTCATTTCTTTTATTGCATTGCTTATGTCCAGAATTTCTCTTTTTTCTTTCTTAATAGTTAAAAAAAAAGTATTCCTTTTGTTCATAGGTTTCCTTTCTGAGATTATTTAGCTCCCTCTGTGTGCTCTCCCAGTTTTCTTTGATCTCTCTGAGTGTTTTTAGAATTGCAATGTTGATTCTGTGTCATTCAGATCATATAATTCCATATCTTCCAGTTCTGTTTCTGGAGAATTTCATTTTTTTTTTCTGTGCAGCTTTCTTCCCTAGGGTACTCATTGTTCTCTTCCTGGGCATAAGGTCTTTTCTCCTGCCAAATAAGAAGAGGTTTTCCTTTTGTTTCCCAGTTGGTATTGATGCTGTGTCTTACAATATTTTTTCTTGTCTATTCAGTCTTCTCACACTGTGATATTTCCTGGGAGGTGGGCTTCTCTACTTTGATCTACTTGCCTTAATCTCAGTGTACCTCTTTTTTTTGGAGGATGTGGTAGGCAATAATATTCTATGCCTCTGGAATCCCATTGCAGGCTGGAGCTGTTGTGCCTGTGTGTTGCAGTTTCCCTGTGACCCCTCCCCTCCACTCATTTCAGCTGGAAATATGGAGGTGGGGTTTGTTGGGAGAAAAGCAGGATTGGCCTTGTTGACTGTACTGTGTAATGACAATTTCCCTCTTTGTGGCTGATTGCAAGCTGTAGGTGAAGTTGGGGAGGTAAGTCTTAAGAGTCAGGGGAAGCCACCAGGCTCCACATCCATAGGTTTTGCCTTGCTGTGAGGGCAGTGCTGATTACAACTACTGGTTTCATCTGCAACTCACCCTCATCTGCTCAGCAAGAGCAGAAAGCACCACTACAGATGCTCAGTTTTAGCTCTGTCTTTCTCCCTTCTCCAGAACCAGCACCTCAGCTGGGATTGTGATCTTCCCTTGTCAGGACTCCCATGGCCCCTGGTTCTCAGTCTCCAGCTTGCCCATGGCTGCCCTGTGGCTGGTAAGCACTGCTGTGCCCCTTGGCTCCTGGCTCTGAGTTCCTTCAGCCCCACACCTGCACCTGCATGTGTGCTCCAGCTGTGGCCCTAGTCTGCCCAGGGCCATGTAAGGAACACTTCTCAGTTCCTAACTCACCCAAAGCCATATGTCCAGGGACTAGGTCACACAGGGTTGCTCTTGCTTCAGCCACCCATGCCTCTACCCTTGTCAGTTCTCAGCTTCCAAGCTGCCTTGGGTCACACTGCATATCAGCCAGTATTCCCAAGTTCCCAGCTCACTCCCTGTTCTACTGGGTTCTAGGTTGGGTACTATGATGCCATCTGCCCTCTTCCCGTCTCTCCTGCTCACATTCCCTTCTCTGACCTTTAGGTGTTTGCTTGTGATGAATGGTTCTCTCAGCCCAAGTTATGTGCCAATTAGGGATTCTCTGATCAGATTTTTTATTTTTTATCTTTTGTATGTTCTAGGAGAGACTTCAAGATTCTCTCATTCCACCATCTTGATGACCCCCTCTCCTCTTTCAAGATGACTTCATGACTAATTAAGCAGTTGGAAATATTTCCTGTTCAATTCCAACTTAATCATTAAAACTTACTTTCTTCTTGCTGTAAGATATGATTTTATCTATTTGCAAATGTTCAGTATACATGTGTTGTTTCTCTCTAATGTAGGCACCTGTTAAGCCAAGTTAGGTGTAACTACTTTGAAAGAGGTATATAGAAAAAAGCCTTGCTCTGGAGCCATGTCTATCTGTATTTAAATCCAATATATGCAATAGGTAACTATGAAATCTTGAGTGCATTACTAAATCACCAGTGCTTTATTTGTTAAATAAAGTAATCTGTGTAAGAGTAACTAAGAATTGGAGACAATAGGTGGAAAGGGTAGTTACACAGGACTTTGGTGTATTATGCTCAATAGGTGGCAATTCTTGTTACTGTTGCTGTTCTGTTACACTGCTTAGATAAAACTTTTCTTAATTTTTGTAGAGAAAATGATATTGATAGTAGTCTCAAGGAAGTACCTTTGGTTCTGTTCTTCTGGACAGAGAAAACTCTTTCTTTTTTTTCTTTTTTTTTAGGTTTAAAGGGTAGTACATTTTTTTTTCATTTTTCTCATTTCACTTATCTCTTTTCTCATAATTAGTGGTCACCTATAGTTTTCTTTAGTGTTTAAGTTGTCATTAAATAATTTTGTCATTTCATAAAACATTATTTACCCAGAGGAATAAGATGTAACTGAGCACATATACACATATTGACCTTATTTTTCACTCTTGACAAGTAGAGGTCTTTAAAGCATAACTTGAAGGCTTATTAAATGTTTTGTAGGATGTTAGCAAATGATTTTTAAAAAGAAACTTTAGTTTTATTTATTTTATATTGAGATATAATTGACATACAATATATTCATTTCAGACATATAACATAATAATTCAATATTTGAATATATTACAAAATGATCACCATGATAAGTCCAGTTAATATTCGTCACCATACATAGTTACACTTTTTTCTTGTGATAAGAACTTTTAAGATTCACCCTCTTAGTGACGTTCAAATGTGCAATACAGTATTATTAAGTACAGTCATCATGCTGTTTATTACATCCCCCTGATTAATACATTTTGTAACTGGAAGTTTGTACATTTTGTTTTCTTTCAATGCTTTCAGAATAGGTAAGAGAGGGAGTTCCCTGGTGGTACAGTGGCTTAAGGCTTCAGCACTGGCACTGTCAATGCTGAAGCCTGGGTTCAATTCCCAGCCAGGGAACTACCCACAGACAAAAAAAAGAAAAAGAATAGGTAAGAGACTGTACTTTTTGTTTTGGCACCAAGAGATTCCCCAAGGTACAATAACTGTGTACCTATCAATAATCACTTTAAATGTAAATAGATATGAATGCTCTAATGAAAAGACATAGGGTAGCTAAGTGGATAAGAAAACAAGATCTATGTGTATGCTGTTTACAAGAGATGAATCTCAGATTGAAAGACACACACAGACTGAAAGTAAAGGGTTAAAAAAGATATTTCACAAAAATGGAAATGAGAAAAAGCTGGGGTTGCAATACTTACATTGAACAAAATAGACTTTTAAGTGAAGACTATAATCAGAGACAAAGAAGGAACATTGCATAATAATTAAGGGATCAATTCAACAAGAGAACATCACCTTAATGAATATTTATGCACCTAACATAGGTGCACCTAAATATAAAGCAAATAATGGCAAGCAAAAGACAGAGATCAATAGTAACACAATCGTAGTAGGGGACTTTACACCCTACTGATACCATTGTACAGATCGTCCAGTCATAAAATCAACATTGAAACAATGGCCTTAAATTATACGCTACACCAGATGGGTCCAGTTGATATTTTTAGTTTTTACCCCAAAGTGACAGAATATACATTCTTTTCAAGTGCATATGGAATATTTTCCAAGATAGACCACATGTTAGGCCACAAAACAAATCTCAATAAATTTAAGAAGTTTAAAATCACATTAAATATCTTGTCTGACCACATGTTATGAAACTAGAGAAGAAACACACACACACACACACACACACACACACACACACACACACAAACCTGAAAAATACACAAAAACATGAAGGCTAAATTACATGCTACTAAATAATGAATTAGTCAATAATGAGACTGACGAAGAAACTGTGAGACAAATGAAAGTGAGAACACAATCAGCCAAAATGTATGGGACACAGCGAAAGCAGTCCTAAGAGTAATTTTTATAGCAGTGCAGGCCTACCTAAAGAAAAAAAATCTCAAATAGTCTAAATTTACACCCAAGGGAACTGGAAAAAGAACAATAAACAAAACTCAAAATGAGTATAAGAAAGATAAAAATGAAGATAAGAACAGAAATAAATGAAATAGAGACTAAAAGAACAATACAAAAGATCATTGAAAGCAAGAGATGATTTTTAGAAGATTAACAAAATTGGCAAACCTTTAACCAGACTCATCAAGAAAAAAAAAATAGAGAGGACCCAAATAAAATAAATCAGAAATGAAAAGGAGACGTGACAACAGACAGCACAGAAATACAACAAAAGTTAAGAAAACAGTATGAATTGTATGCCTGAAACCTATGTAATCCTTGCTAACAGATGTCACCCCAATAAGTCTAACAATAAAAATGAATTAAAAAAAAAAAAGAAAACAGTATGAGCAGCTATACACCTACAAATTAGACAATCTGGGAAAAATGGATAAATTTTTAGAAGCTTACAATCTTCCAAGCCTAAATCAAGATGAATAAGAAAATCTGGACAGACCAATTACTACGAAAGAAATCGAATCACTAATAAACAAGCTCTCAACAAGCAAAAGTCCTGGATCAGATGTCTTTACAGGCGACTTTTAACAAATATTCAAAAAAGAATTATCACCTATGCTCCTCAAATTATTACAAACAATCCGAGAAGGGAAGGCTCCTGACCTTATTCTATGAGGCCACCATTTCTCTGATTCCAAAACTAGACAAAGATATTACAGAAAAAAAAGGAAACAATAGGCTGATATCCCTAATGAAATAGATGCTGAAATTCTCAAAAATATTAGCAAACAAAATTTAGCAATACATTAACAAGATCATACAACACAAACAAGTTCCAGTTCCCTTGGGTGATTCATTCCTGGTATATAAGGTTGGTTTAATATCCACAAATCAGTTAAAGTGGTACACCACACAAACACAATAAAAATAAAAATAATATGGTCATATTAGTAGAAGCAGAAGCACTTGATGAAATCCAACATACTTTTATGATAAAAATTCTCAGCAAAGTAGGAATAAAGGAAATATTCTTAAGATCAGGAACAAGGCAAAGATGCTCACTTTTCACCACATAAGGATGTGAAAGCAGTTTGGGGAATATAGTCAATAATGTTAAAAAAAAAATATGGTGTTGGCTGGGAAATAGACTTATTGGTGGGATCACATCATAAATTTTATAAATGCCTAGCCACTGTGCTGTACACACAAAACTACTATAAATAATATTAATAATATTGAATGTCAGTTACCTTTTTAAACACACACACACACACACACACACACTCTCTCTCTCTCTCTCTCTCACACACACACACACACACACACACATATTCATGGAATGTAAAGCAGAGCATAGAGAAGATAGTGGTATTTTAATAGCTATATATGATGTCAGATGGGTAGTAGACTTATTGGGGATATCACTTTGTGTTGTGTGTAAATTTCTAATTATTATGTTGTTTTGTACACCTGAAACTAGCAATAAAAAAGAAAAACTCAGCTGTAAGAAAAGATGAAATATTGCCATTTGCGACAAAATGGATGGACCTGGAGATAATCATGTTAGTGAAATAAGCCAGACAGAAAAAACAAAGAACTACATGATTTCACTCATATGCGGAATATAAAACTGAAAGCAAAGAAAAAAAAAAGAACAAACAAATAACACATGGACACAATCAATAGTTTAATGTTTATTTGGGGACAAGTGGGTTAGGGAGGGGAGAAAGGAGAGGGGGTGGGAGAGGAGGGGGGAAGCTAAATATAAGGTGATGGAAAGAGAAGTCACATTAGGTGGTGAACTGATTATACATCAAGTTGACAATGCACTGTAGAATTGTATGCCTGAAACCTATGTAATCCTTGCTAACAGATGTCACCCCAATAAGTCTAACAATAAAAATGAATTAAAAAAAAAGAAAAACAATACATCCTTACCTTTAAACATTTTTTAAGTTCTAGTTCAAAGTAAAATAAGAAAGCAAAATAATGCACTACATTTGTTTCCCATGTAGCCATACCTGTGGGAAGTCTTTCTTAGGCCATGAAGTCCACACCACATGTGAGCCTGGTAGCATTTGATCTTCAGAGTAGACGTGAAGACCCCAAAATGAGGATATGCCTTTATGAATGATGAACCTGCAAATTCAAAAATCACAGCATGAGTACACATTTAATATGTGTTGGTAGATTTTTATATAAAATGGTGGTGGTGTTATACACATTCTTTCATCCAATTCTCCTTGTGACTCATGGAACACATTTTTATTGCTATCAAGCAGGATTATGAATTTAATTGTGGAGTTCCCTGGTGGTGTAGTGGCTAGGCTTTGGCACTGTCAACGCTGTGGTCTGGGTTCGATTCCCAGCCAGGGAACTACCCACATTAAGTTTAATTGTGATCGTGAAACAAAATAAGTGACCGGACACTGTGACCAAAGAAATCCTGACTTGGGGTGCATTAACTGAGCTCTTAAACCAAATGAGGCATTTGCTAGCCTAATTCTCTGAGTCTTCTGGGCATCTGGGAGAGGCATAATGCAAGTAAAGGTAGCAGGAGGACAGAGCACATTGTACAGCTCTCAAGGCCACTTTATGGTAATTAGGGAGCATGTTGCCTACCGTTAGTTCTTTGAGAAGAGCCATTCTTTGAAGACTGCACCTCCCCACTCCCCATCACCAGATGGGTGGAAAGTTACAGACAGAGTGTACTCTCCAGGAAGTTATTGGTGTGTGTTACTTACTATTAATATCAGTTACATTCAAGTGCCATAGCACTGCTAATACAGTTTGTGTTGAGTTTCTGTGCCATGTTTTTGTTTCACTGGCAATGGCAAGAACGTTTCACTAGGATGTGCTAAAGGTCCATTAATATATCATTCACACTAACAAGAGGAAGAGTCAACCTAATGAGAGAGTGTGCCTCATTAATGACTTGGAAATTAAGCGTTCTTCATCTAACTAATCAGTGCAAAGTGACTGACCTTCGTTGAGGCTATAGCTCATTAGTAGAATACTCACAGGTGGTAATGTGCTCAAAGGTACTTAACATATATATGAAAAGAACTCTATTAATAAGACCAACCTATTGCAGCTGTCCATGACTTGGATCTTGTTCCCTATGTTATCTGTATGTAATTTGGTACATATATATATGAGATTAAATTTGCCTTATAATAGCTATCGTTTTTGAATTTCTATGTAGGTAACAGATTATGATCAACATTCACAATAATTTACTTTCATGAAAAAATTCTATAGGAAAAATAGACACTTACAATAATGTCTTTCTTTATTCAGTAACTGATTTATGCAAGGATAATTGCCTTGAGGGAAAAATTGATTCCAAGTCTAAAGCAATAAATGTTTATTTGGAATAGTATTTGATGATTTCTTCTTTTCTTTCTTGTCAAATGCTTTATCAAATGTGACCTGTTAATAAATCATTTCAATGTCTCCAAGAGCCTGCTGAAAATGTTCATATTGAAATGTTCCATAAATATGCTTGACTTTCTCTGACAGCTAGCCAGTAGTGATATCAGAGATGGCATGGCTATACTTCAAATAGGACAATGCATATGACAGCCAATTCACTAGCTCTATTCTTATCCCATACTTACCAAGCTACTGCAAAATTTCCAAGTGGTAATGCATAGGTCATTTTTAAATGTTGTATTTCCTTTCTTTCACTCAGCCAATCTGTCTTTCTTAAAGAAGCAACTTGAAGACTGCAATGAGTTTTAATAATATCATATTCTCATGTCTTTTCTTTACCTTGCCCATGCTTTAAGATATCTTTTTCTTATTCATTTCCCTCTTCAGAAATCCCTGGTTCTTGTATCTTCAATGAAAGCCAGATGAAAGTTCATCAATTCCTAGGGCTTATTTTAGTTTTATTTATAAGAACCTCCTGAAGAGGAAGACCTTACCTCTTATTTGGTGAAGTGCAACGTTTGCTCACAGCTCTCTGCCCCTGATAAATAGAATAGGAAATGTGTCTTGGATTTGAGCCAAAAACTGACACAAAGACATCCAGACAGCCTGCTTTCCATGATTTTTCCTTAGAAGAGTGGTACTGTTACAGTAAAATAGCCCTGGGTCATTTGTAATTGCTTAAGATCCAGAGGTAGAGAGATTTAAAAGACTAGAAAGCAAAGTGCAAAAATGGAAGTTGGTTGTTCTGCTTATTCCTCCAACCAAGATTAGTAGATTATAAGATCTGCAATCAGTAGTGGTCCAGGATACTCACTAGCTTTTAATAAATAAGGCTGAAGAATGAGATCAGCCATTTTAACAGAGTTCTACAATGATCTCTTATGTGTATCACATTTCTTTTATTTTTTATTTATTTATTTTTTTTTTTTTGCCTTTTTATGTGGGTAGCTCCCTGGCTGGGAATCGAACCCAGGCCGCAGCACTGACAGTGCCAACACGGAAGCCTTAAGCCACTACACCATCAGGGAACTCCCAGTATCACATTTCTTAAAGCAGATCTGCCTCCTGCCACCTCAGGGCCTAGCTTCTCCATGACCTCTTTCCTTCCTAATATTCTCTCTGTTTTTCTTATCTCTCATCCTCTGCCAGTGCCTAATGAGTATGGAAGAGCCATACTTTAAAACTCTACCATGTGGAATGTTCAATGTCACCTCAATGGCAAAAATAAGCTCATTTATACCCCAGACATATGGCCATTTTGGTTAAACTCCAAGGGCTTTAGTCTATTTATTTGTTGGAATTTTGCTAGTTTAAATGACAGAAAAGACAAATGAATATAATCTCTGCGTAAACTTACAAATTTTAGTTACATTACTCTACATTAAGTTTTAACCTTAATAAGACAACAGGGACCTTTTTACAACAAATTAGTCTAGGCACTTTGTTTCAGTTTTATAGACAGAGGAACAACATTAAGTGAGTAGTATTTTCTTTCAAAATCAAAATGAGTTGTAAATATCTGTATTAAGCCTTTAGAAAGGAATTTGTCTTGTCAGTGAGAATTGAAACAAGGTCACCACTCTTACGCTGATACCCTGAGTTCTATTCCAAAACAGGTAAGACAAGACTGGGTCTTGGCCTTTATGTTTTTGTGTGTGTGTTTGTTGTTGTTTTGTGATGATCTGTTTGAGTCACCTATGTTTGAATGGTAATAATACATTGAGGGGCCAGGCACATTCATGCAGGCAGAACAAGGAACTGAAAAGCTAGGTTTCCTCAAGTACATGACGGTCCTATTTTACTGAAAAGGAAATCAATGTCTAGCTAGGCAAAGCAACTGGGTTAGGGCCAGTCTTCCAGTTCACAGTGGAATCTTGCTCCCTTGTGTTTTCCCAGTTAAAACATTGCTACTCTGAAGTTATATTAATATATCACTGCTTGCCTTAGGTGGAAATCTCTGAAATGAATAATGCCTCAGTTTCCCCTTTATAAAGATGGGACAAATGATATTATTTACTAATTTAGCAAAATAGTCTAGGCATTAAAAAGATGGAGATAAGGAAATAAAAGCAAAAATAAATGAATGGGACTATATCAAACCAAAAAGCTTCTGCACAACAAAAGAAACCATCCACAAAGCAAAGAGACAGCCAACCACAAGGGATAAAATATTTGCAAACAATGTATCTGATAAGAAACTAATATCTAAAATATATAAAGAATTTCTATGACTCAACAGCAACAAAAAATCCCAACAATCCAAATAAAAAGTGGGCAGAGGACCTGAACAAATTCTTCAGCTGTAAAGACATACAAATGGCCAACAGACATATGAAAAAAAAATGCTCAACTTCATTAACTATCAGGTAAATGTAAATTAAAGTTACAATGAGATACCATCTCTACTGTTACAATGACTCTTATCAAGACAAGGCATAACAGGTGCTGGAGAGGATGTGGAGAAAAAGGAACTCTTGCATCCTGCTAGTGAGAATGCAAATTGGTTCAACTGCGATGGAAGATGGTGTGGAGGTTCCTCAGAAAATTGGGAATGGAGTTACCATATGACCCAGCGATCCCCCTTCTGGGGATCTACTTACCCCAATTTGAAAACCTTAGTCTATAGAGACTTATATACTCCAATGTTCATCACAGTGCTGTTCACGATGGAAGCAACCAAAGTGCCCTGAGACAGATGACTGGATAAAGAAGCTGTGGTACATATACATAATGGAATATTACTCAGCTGTAAGAAAAGATAGAATACTGCCACTTGCAACAAAATGGATGGATTGTGAGATCATCATGCTAAGCCTTTATGAATAAGCCAGACAGAAAAAAATAAGAACCATATGACTTCACTCATATGTGGAATGTAAAACTAAAAGCAACAAACAAAGAAACAAAAATACTCATGGATACAGTCAAGAGTTTAGTGGTTGCCTGGAGGCAAGGAGGGAGGGGGTGGGAAAAGGGAGAGGAGATGGGAGAAGTGGGAAGGGGAGCCAAATATATGGTGAGGGAAAGAGAACTGACTCTGGGTGGTGAACACATAACACAACACATAGATGATGAACTGTAGAATTGCTCACCTGGAGCCTATGTAATTTTTGCTAAGCAATGTCACCCCAATAAATTTAACAATAAAAAAGAGATGGTGATAAATAAGATGTAGTCCATGTCTGGAGATATGCATTGTATTTTTCTATAGGAAAGATACATGAATAAAATTGCAATAAAAATCAATTAAATATTTAATAGTATTGACAACAAAATTCTGTGGAAGGATTGTATTGTGAAAGTAGAGGCAGAACTTTCAGACTCCTCTGAGTTCTTTGGAGAAATATATAAGGAGCTTATGCATCTGTATAACCTAAAACATTTTTGAAAATTGCATATACACAGTTTTATCATTTCTATTTCACCATCATTCAATGCTGAGCATCATTGTATCCCTGCTGCTATATATGTGATAGGAGACAACTGAACCATATGAAAAATTGGCAAGGTTGGCTAAACACTTTTTTAATATCTCACTGCTCTGGTCCTTTCCTCATTCTGTCACTTCTACTTGGAACTCTCTCTCTTTTTCTGAACATATCACGTTTATTTTTACAGGCTCCATTTGAGGGACCAATGGGTTGGCATTTAGGCTGTCTGTAGAGGGTCTTAAATCCACACAGGACATTACATACTTAAGTAACTATCATTATAAAGCCAGTTGTCAAGTACTGGACATTGCTCAGGTATTTCCTGAATGATGAGTCACCTTCGTTGAGGAGCATTTGCAGAAAGGGACTCACACATGGTGATAATCTGGTTGAAATAAAGCACACGGATGTGTGAAATGTTCTTTAATTATATACTTAAATTCCCTATATTCAGAGGGTTCACTTTGGTTATAAGAAGCACCTTGTAGCAAAAAAATGAATCCACATTATCCTTTTGCTGAGTAACATTTCATTTTTTTTTAAATGTGAACTGAACTGTAGAACATTCAATCATCTATTTTTTTAGAGTTGAAATGTAGTACCTTTTTGCTGATTTAGCTTTGCCTTGATAGTACAGCTCCCTCAATATTAGAGCAGTCTCCATATGTATTAATTAAGTGTCCAAACTTTGGCTTCTGTGGATTGTTACTGCAATCCAGGCACCAATGGCTCATAATAACTCTGAATGAACTGTCTAGCCAATATTGCCAGAGCTAGAATTGCCTTTCATCTTTTATATCCCCACTGTTCTCACCCTGTTGAGGATATTAAATGTATTTGCACTTGGGAGGATCCTTACATGAAGCTTTGTGGAAAATATAACACTACTATGTATAATTTTACAAACCCTATATGTAGCCAAACCACACATATCAAGGACATATCTGCACACACACTTGCCAGAACCTGAATCTTGTAAGCCTTCCCTTAGATCCTCAGAATCTGTCAATAAGAAAGTGATGAAAACTTTTGCCTCTTGTCTCACTTATTTGAGAGCAGAATTCCCAAGTCTTTGATCTCTTCAGATTGCGATTAACACCTATTAATTTAGAGACCCCAAACCACAGCAGGTAGTATTAAGAGGGTACAGGGCCAATAGCCTGACCATTCACTAGTCCTGTTTGCTAGTGCTGCTAAGATTGATTAAATGCTCTGCCTGGAATTTAAACTTTTGCCATTCTGGACTGTTCTGTACCAGCTATTCTAGTTGATGTCTCTGCTTACTTTTCTAGACCTCATATACCTTCTGAACCTTTCTTGGCCTGCTAGATACTCAGTCCAGTTTCTTTCTAGCTAGCCATCTTTCACTGCTGCTCATATGCTGGAGAAATTTTTGAGGATGGAAGGGAGACTTTTTGAGTATTTAGGATTGAGAGCGATAATGAATGCAGTAAATACCCTGAAATGGTAGAAGGAAATGAGATCCAAAGCCCAGGAGGACAGACTAAAAAGAGTAGATACATATCTTTCATTTTAATAGTAGGGAATGAGATAGGGTTGAGGCCAGACACAATTTAAGTTAGTTTTGGTGATGGGAAGTCAAGGTGGATTATATTTGGCAAATTAATTTGGAGGTAAGGTCAGTCAGCTGAGAGAGAAGGAGAAATGGGAGAATAGAGCTTGAAGAAGTAGCTAAAATTTGGAATGGACTGTTTACATAATCTCTTTTCCCAAATAAATTGTATCAGCAGAGGCTAGACCAGCTATACTAAAGTGATTCTGCTACACAGTGACAATATTGAAAAGCTTGAACGCTTCAATAGTAAACTGCTTTAATTATTAGCCCACTGATAGCAGAGTAATGTGAGTTGGTATCATTACAAACTGACAGTGTCCAATGTTAACTGAACTCTCAATGTCACCCAGCATTCCCTTGATTGGCTTGTGATCTGCTACTTCTGCCATTATACGCTACCTCAACATCCAAGAACTAAGTTTGGTGGTAATATTTAGGCTTGAATGTCTAAAGTGAAATGATTCTTTACTTGGAAGCCATGGCAGTGACTTAGCTTACGTGACCATCAGCTATTAGTGCTAATTGGCAAAGAGGCATGAGTCTGTACTTTTAGAAGCTTCTGAGGGATGATAATCTTGAGACTTATGTATAGAAAATATTCTGTTCTTTTGAGTTAAATAAGAGAAAAAGCAGAAAATATAATTTGGACTCTCCTGTTCCGTGTGTGTGTGTGTGTGTGTGTGTGTGTGTGTGTGTGCACGCATGCTTGTTTCTTAGTATTCCTATGAATGCTGTCAGATGAGAAACTAGAATCTTCTATTATAACAGGAATGTGCTTATGTGTGTTTAATGTTCTATATGAAATAAATGTACCTATGACTAAGGGAAGTCCTTGAGATAAAAAAAAAATGGGGGACTCTTGAATCAGAGTATTTGTGCTTGATATAACATGTGGCCTACCGTCAGAATCACAGTGTGGATATCAGCCAGATGAACCAGGTAAAGTATCAGGTGAGATGAAAACAACTTTTCAGAATAAGGGAATAATATTAGCTCAAGTGTCTGAATGACAGGCATGCAGGGATAATAATAATTAGAGATTGCTGTATTTCAGGCACTATTCTTAGTACTTTATCTGTATTAACTCATTTAATCCTCACAACACCCCTATGAAGAAGGTATTAATATTATCCTCTGAGGAGCTGGGATTACAGAGATTTAGAATTTAAACTCCAGTAGTTAATTGTAATGACAGCAATAGAATTATTATCTCTGTTCTTAAAATATAGAGAGGTTTAATAAATTGCCCAAGGTTAAACAACTAGTGAAACTAGTTCAAGAACCCAGATGTTCTGTCTGTAAGATATTGTTCTATTGCTACACCCTTAGTACTCAAAGTATCAGCAACAATGACATCATTTAGGAGCTTGTTAGAAATATAGGGTCTCAGGAACCTTCCCAAATCTGTTGAATCTGAGTCTACATTTGTATGAGCATTAAAGTTTGAGAAACAATTTATTATATACTTCACTGCCACCTGATCATGAGACAGATAGATGTAAGTACTACTAGACAAAGGCAAAAACTGAATCCTATTATACATCTAAGAAAGGGTGAGGTTTGAAAATCAGTGGTTTTAAATAGCAGGAGTACTTGACCAGTATTGGAAGCATTAGAGTTCAGAAACCAGGAAATGGAACTGACCAGCATCTGAAGTTCAATGTAATTAACTTCTTCACAGAAGAGGGACTGAGATATGAAGACAGGCAGGACCAGCAGCTAGACCTCCTACAGCTTCTTTTATTTACTTGCCAGGGGCAGAGCTGGTACTAATGTGGGTCTGACTTTGCAGTGATTCCAGCAGGAGGGATAAAGGAAGGATGTGGCATACCCTCTTCAGTGGTTCTCAACCTTCCTAATGCCATGACACTTTAATACAGTGCCTCGTGTTGTTGTGATCCCCAACCATAAAATTATTGGTAGCTGCTCTCTACACATGTGTGACAGGTCCACACAAGTACATTATGTGTTTTCTGATGGTCTTAGGTGACCCCCGTGAAAGGGTTGTTTGACCCCCAAAGGGATCGTGACTCACAGGTTGAGAACCGCTGCTCTAGTTGATCTTTCTGCTTCTCTGTCCTGGAGAAAGCACAGATTTTCCTGCTTTAAGTAAATTTGGTATATGAATATCTTGATTTATAAAGCAGTGAAAGTTACAGATACGGAAATCTGGATTTATGAACCATGTAACTAAATTATTTTATCAAAGAACATATTTTATATTTACTTTCAATAATGAGCTCCTCTAACACATTTAAGACATAATTTTCAGTACTTTTAATAATGCAACCTGGTCGAAAGATACACAATGTAAGTGAAGTGTCTCAGCAGGAGCCGAGATTATTTATTTGCCTAAACAACTATACAAAGTGAACTGAATGTTTTCTGAATTTGGGATAAATAAGGTTCTGGTATATTCCATCATTTAAAACACAAGATAGGTACTTTCTGGAGAACACAATACTTTTGACTTTAGGCCTTCTTTAGTTCTGCTGTTTCACAGTTTTTGTTCTTCATGGTCCATTAAATTGAATTGGTGACTTAAAGTGGTTGAATGAACTGAGATTTACTGGAATTTGAGGAAGGAAACAGTGAAATAAAACTACAGATTTTTGTTGTTGTTGCTTTTGTACAAGGTCTCCTAAGCAACGCTTCACAAACCATATAGTGTCACTTACCTCTGTGGCTTCATTCATTCACCCATCTACCCAACTACACACTTACCTACTCACTCATTCATTTGTTTAGCCAGTATTATTAACTGTGACTTTATTAGTATTGGGCATGCAACAATTGACAAGACACACACAGTTCTTGTCCTTTTGGAGGTTATAGTTTAGTGTGAGATGAAGTCAGGTTAATCAGGCAGTTGCCAGCCAGGACAATTGAACTTTAGGATGTCATGGTAACATAGAAAAGGTGCTTATGACCCAACCCAGCTGCAATTCACAGAAATTATATAAGCTATCTATTGGTACATAACAAATTACTCTAAAAATGGTGTCTGAAAGAATAAATATTTGTTATTTCATACTTTCCATGGGCCAGGCACAGTGTTATGACTTACTTAGCTGGGAACTCTGCTTCAGATTTTCTCGTTGGTTGCAAGTCAGGTGTTGGCCACAGCTGCAGTCATCTCTAGACTTAACTTGATAATGAACCACATCTAAGCTCACTCACATGATTGTTGGCAGGATTTAGTTCCTCATGGATTTTTGGACTATAGGCATCAGTTTCTTACTGGTTGTTGGCCAGAGATTAACCTCAATTACTTTCCACATGACTTTTTCCATAGGGCAGCTTACAAAATGGCAGCTGTCTTCATCAAAGTGAATCAGTGAGGGAGAAGGAGAATGACAGCATGACAGAAACATAGTCTTTGGTAAAATAATTTCAGAAATGACATCTCATGACTTTTGCCATATGCTGCTCCTGAGAAACAAGTCACTAGCATCAGCTGCATTCAAAAGGAGAATATCCCTGATATTCAAGGATGTGAATAACAGAAGGCAAGGATGGTCAAGAGCCATTTTAGAATCTACCTACCTCAGAAATATTCTCCTGTGCAGAGATGTGAGTTGTAACTGCTCAATGATTTTGTTGCACTATTCTTGGTCTCCTTCATACTCAAAATTGCAATTTGTCACAAGGTCCCCCTGCCTTCAACCCATGATTTGTTGTCATGGGATTATGTGGATTGACAAAAAGACTACTCTAGTTGTTAGGTCCCCTCTCTCTTCTATCATCTCAATCATAATGGTTAGGAGGGTCAGGAAGACATTTTCAGAAAGAAAGAATATTTGAGAAAGTGCAAATTTAGTGCCCATTTTTAGGGTATATTTCCAAAATTCCTGATAGGCCTGTTCTCTCAGACACCTGTCTTAAATAGGTTTTTCCAGTTGCAAATGGATCATTCATGATATCTTAAGTAATGAATACTTTATGACAAGTATACATATTTGTCCATTGGAATCTCAAAAAATGCTTGAAAATCAGGTCTCAGAAAGAGAGATATATTAGTTAAGAATAGGGATATGTGACTATAAAAGACCCCAAAATAAAATGGCTTATGTAAGATGGTAATCGATCTCTGGATTGATTTCTCTCTGTCACTGTCTTTCCTTCTGCTGCTCTCTCTCCTCTCCTTCCCTTCCTCCATACCTCCTCTTCTCTCTCATTGTAGTACAACTGGTTTAGGCTTGTAGAAGAGTTGTGCAGTTGTGATTCGTGAGTTAGTTCAAGTATCTAAGTACCTTCCATTGTTGTTCTAGAATACTCTACAGCAAACATTGATAAATTATGGCCAAATGTATCCTGCTACCTGCTTTTATAAATAAAATTTTATTTGAACACAACCACCGACATTTGATTTCATATTATCTATATGTGCTTTAGCACATCAGAATTGAGTAGTTCCTGACAAAGACCTTGTGGGCCACAAAACCTAAACTATTTACGTGTGGCCCTTTATAGAAAAGGCTTTCCAGCCCCTACTCTAGAGCATTGTCCTGTGTGAATGTTTTTTTGTGTGTGAATGTTTTTTTTGCCATGTTTTAACTCCAGATTGTGGGAAGAGAAAAGAGCAAGAGTTCAGAATAAATAATCTTATTTCAACAAAGTGATGAGGAAGTTGTACACATCACTTTTTTCATTTTTATTAAATTTATTGGGGTAACATTACTTAGTAAAATTATACAGGTTTCAAGTCTATAGTTCTGTAAACAGCGGTTCTCAACCTGTGGGTTGTGACCCCTTGGAACTGTATTAAAGAGTTGAGGCAATAGGAAGGTTGAGAACCTCTGCTATAATACATCAGGTATATGTTTCATTGTGTGTTCACCACCCAGAGTCAGTTCTCCTTCTATCACCATATATTTTTTTTTGGAGCATACATAAAAAATATACTTAATGCCATAAAATTTGTAAAGTTCACTTGATAAACAGAATAAATTGACCCCATTAACTCTCTTCTACCATCCCTTCCCCACTTACCCTCTGGTAACCACTAAACTGCTGTCTGTGTCTGAGTTTTTGTTTCTTTGTCTTGTCCATTTGTTGCTTTCCATTTTATATTCCATGTATCAGTGAAATCATATGGTTCTCAACTTTCTGTCTGACTTACTTTGCTTAGCATGATAATCTCAAGATCCATCCACGTTTTCACAAATGGAAGTATTTCATCTTTTCTTAAGGACAAGTAATATTCCATTTTATATATGTACTACATCTTATTTATCCAATCATATGTCAAAGGACACTTTGTTTCTATGCCTTGGCCACCATGAATAATGCTGCAGTGAACATAGGGGTGCATATATCTTCATAGATAAATGTTTTCAGATTTTTGGGGGTAGATATCTTGAAGAGGGATTGCTGGGACATGTGGTAGTTCTATTCTTAACTTTTTGAGGAACCTCCATATTGTTTTCCATAGAGGCTGAAAAAATTTATATTCCTACCAGCATTGTATGAGGATGCCTTTTTCTCTACAGCCTCTCCTACACTTGTTATTATTTGCCTTGTTATGATAGTCATTCTAACAGGTGGGAGTGATATACCATTGTGGTTTTGATTTACATTTTCTTAATAGCTAGTAAAGTCCAACATTTTTTCATGTCTGTGGGCCATTTGCATGTCTTCATGGGTGAAGAATTTGTCCAGGTCCTCTGCCCACTTTTTAATTGGATTGTTGGTTTGTTTTTGTTGTTGTTGTTGTTGTTGTTGTTGTTGTTGTTGTTGAGTCATATGAGTTCTTTATGTATTTTGGATATTAGTATCTTATCAAAAGCATTGCTTGCAAAAATCCTCTCCCATTCAGTTGGTTGCCTCTTTGTTTTGGTTTCTTTTGCTGTACAGGAGCTTTTAAGTTCGATATAGTCCCATTCATTTCTTTTTGCTTTTACTTCATTGCCTTTGAGTTTAAATTCATTAAATCCTCTCTAAACCCAAGATCCATAAGTCACATTTGCTCACAAGCCACTGGTAAGAATTTAGTTATGTAGCCACACCTGGTGGTAGGTGTGACTGAGAAATGTAATCTCTAATTGGGTACCTTTGTGCTCAGATGATACTTATGAAAAGAGAATAATGTGTTACACTATTATCTTGATTTTAAATTAAGTAACCTATGGCACAGAGAGGTAAATTTACTTCCTTAAGTCCGTGGGGTTTGTAAGAATTACTCTTCTGACATCAGGAGTGTAGCTGAGCTGCTAGAAGAACAAAAGCAGTGGTAATATTGGGTTATATACAGATTAGAACTAGAAGAGAATTCAGAATCCAAGGCAGTTGAACATAAGTGTAGGTGATTTTCTGAGAATCTTCTTTCTTTCTCTCCCCCTATAAACTGGCTTTCTAATCTTTTACTTGGCATGTCTTTTTTCTCTATTTAATTTTCTGCTTACTCATGTTTTTTCCTTATCACAGCTTTCTCTTGACCATCATTTTTTCATGACTCTAGTTTTACTTCGTGGCATTTCTTGACTATCTTTTTAATCTCTCAAGGTTTCTTCATTAATTGCTTTATTTTCTTAGTATCATCTCATTCACATTTCCAAAGGTTAGAATTAGATCAGTCCAGATTGTTTGTCCTTAGGATTTCTGACCTGAGGGCAGTAGTTACCCTTATTTGTAGCATCGGGCATTATATAGAATGGGGTCACATGGTGTAACATATGGCTTTCTAGGGCTTTCCCTTGAACAAAGGAGTGGGAATAGGCAATTGACAGGTTTACCATAGCAGTCGTAAAAGTGATATAGTCCTTCTTTGACACCTAATAATGCCTCAGGTCTCGATGTGACTCTTTTTTATTTGTGGTAATAAAGCTTGTCAGTCTGCTCTTATCAGTGAATGAAGCAAGTATCATCAGTGTTTCTCATTATTTATTTCTTTTTTTATAGTTCAAAGAATATATAGGGTAGTAAAGTACAGCATAGAAAATATAGTCAATAATGTTGCAACAACTGTGTATAGCACCAGGTGGGCTAGACTAATCAGAAGGATGACTCTATTAAATTATATAAATGTCTAATCACTATGCTATAGCTCTGAAACTAATATAAAATAATATTAAATGTCAACTGTAACTGAAAATAATAATTTAAAAAAGAATATAAAAAACCTTTAAGTAGAAAAGAAGCAAACAAAAACCTATTTGCCAAGGCCACCAAATTGAAACAATCTAAGATATTTATTACTTTTTTGTTAAACCTTTTAATTGAAATGTAGCTAACATACAATATTATATTAGTTTCAGGTGTATCATTATTTGTTTCTTAAAAATAATCTTTGAAGTATGAAGAGTCTCCTTGTGTAGATACCAGTTGGTAGTTACAATTTGTTGATGAACATTAACCTGTTGATGGACTTAGAACTTAAAAAAAAAGTTGGGTTAATAAATTTTTATTTCATTACGTTCATCTTATCTGTTCCTAACTTTCACCTAAAAGCATTCCCCCATTGTAGGAATGAATGTTTATTGTGTGGCAGGCACTGTGTTAATGCTCTGCATATATTTATTTAACTCACACCAATGCTGTGAATTGAGGTACCAGTATTAACTCCATTTAGCAGTGGAGGAAAATGAGGCACAGAGGTCAAATGACTTCCCCCAAGTCACATAGCTAGTAAGTGGCAAAGATTCAAGCTCAGGAGGTTTAATTCTAGAACGAGATACTTCACCCTCACAGTTAGTAAAAAACTTGAGTATTTCATACACAAAGTTCTTCAGTGAGAGATAATCATAATTCTGTTTTTTATGTCATTTCTTCTCATGAACTACTTTCAAGAATTCTCCAAGTAGCTACAGTTACTAACTATTGATGTTTCTGGGAGAACTAAGAGGGTCTATCAAATGAACTATGTATGTTTAAAAGTGTTTAGTGATATATTTTCATAATGGATTTAAAACTTTCCTATGGAGCTATGAAGGTCTATTTGATAAATATGCTTCTAGAGTTCTTAAAATAAGTATTTACTGTCTAGTATAAACAGTCCATATGATTTTGGTAAATGCGGAAGGCTGATTTTTCTTAGTATAGGTTAATCATAGTCACAAATAGTACCAGTTAGTAAGCCTTTGTTGTGCATAATATGGATTTTTATTTTTTGGTTTCTTTTTCTGTGAAGAAATACTGCTTTATTCACATTCTTTTTTTTTAATTCATTTTTATTGTTAGACTTATTGGGGTGACATCTGTTAGCAAGGATTACATAGGTTTCAGGCATACAATTCTAAAGTGCATTGTCAGCTTGATGTATAATAAGTTCACCACCTAATGTGACTTCTCTTTCCATTACCTTATATTTAGCTTCCCTCCTTCTCTCCCACCCCCTCCCCTCTCCCCCCTCCCTGACCCACTCGTTCCCAAATAAACATTAAACTATTGATTGTGTCCATGGGTTATTTGCTTGTTCATTTCTTTTTTTCTTTGCTTTCAGTTTTATATTCCGCATATGAGTGAAGTCATATAGTTCTTTGTTTTTTCTGTCTGGCTTATTTCACTTAGCAAGATGATCTCCAGGTCCATCCATTTTGTTGCAAATGGCAATATTTCATCTTTTCTTATAGCTGAGTAATATTCCATTGTGTATATGTACCACAGCTTCTTTAGCCAGTCATCTGTCGCAGGGCAGTATGGATTTTGAAGTGTTTAAAATATATGAAATTTTACTCAAACTCCTCTTTTACATCTGGTTCAAAATCCACCTCTAAGAATCCAGTCCCAGTTAGCCACACTTACCCATCATTCCCTCCCTTTGTGCCCTCAATACTTATAGAAACAGTTTATACAGACATTTGCTTTTGCTGATATATTTTCTGTAACTGACTTAAGTCATCTCATGTATGTTTTGTCATATTATATAGACCAAATTGTTTTCATAATGTCAGAAAGGGCCTCTGCAAACAGAAGGTGAGCAGTAAATGATTTTGACTGACTTCCTTTAAAGAACACAAACATCTGCTTGCTGCAGGTCAAGACTCTTAGAATTCCCAATGAATACAAATTTCCTTAATCACAAAGTCATGCCAGGAAAAAGGCAGAGAAACCCTTTACAGATTGTATGACACAAAGCATAAAACAAAAGAAGAATAAAACAAAAACAACAAATAACCAAAACCTTCATTATTTGATTTTCTTTAGGCCAATACTGATTGCTTCTGAATGACTGATTAAGGTTGTCCAAGAGTATTTGTATATAAAGGCTAAAATCATCCTACACTTGTTTCTGGAAAAGATGTTTGATACCTAGTTGAAGCTGCTATAATATTTTATAGAAAGAGCTACTGCTCCATCCACTTCTGTGGTCAGGTGAAGGAGTGGCCACAGAAGTGTTTTGTGTGTGTGGGAGTGGGAGGTCTGCTCTGAGAAGTCTGCTCGAATAATATTGACCCTCTTCTGCAGAGATTTGTGGGACCCCCTCATTTATCAGCAAAAAAAAAGCTGTCATAAAAGTTAATTTGTGTATGAAAAATAAAGGCTTAAAATTAAGGCAAAAGAATTATGAGCTCCATGTTACTGGAACTCATAAATTATGAGGGAAGATGGAAAGGCCTGGGTTTTGTATGATGGAGAAGTAATTTAGAAGAGATCAATACAATTTTAAGGTATTTAGTAGAAAATGTGGGCAAGTGTTTTCTCTAAATCTGGAAGCTTTGTGGGGAATGTTCTGGTGATTATAGTTCTCCTATGCCATCCCTGATCCCAGCTGCATCCAGAAAATGGACCCAACTATTTTCTAGCTTTAAGGAGCTATGTCCTAAGGAGTCATCTCTGCTCTGGCTCATTCCTGCTCTGGCTCATTCCTGCTTTCTTAAGATTAGTTTAAATGGTGGTATCCAATGCTGTCCTTTGAGCATGCAGGTACACCAAATAATGTATTGTCAGGACAGGAGTTTGTATGGTTTATCTGTAGGTATGGCTGGACTTTTTTGATCTTCTACTCTTTCTTACTTGGCCTCCTTTATGACCAGGGCAACTCTATGCCAGGTCTTCTGCTCACAGCTCTTTGTGTGTTCCCTCTATCACACAATGTGTTCCAATTTATGGTAAAATAGTTTTTTTTTAAATGACTAGTAATATATTTAGCTGATTATATGGCTGTTTCCCTCACAAGATTCTAAACTAAGAACAAGATCATGTCTTATCCTCCTCTGAGGGATATTGGCAATAGTTCCAACTCTGCCATTAACTAGCTATGTGCCCATGGACAGGTCTCCTCCAATTGTATTTGATTGTTAAATAACAGCTAATTTGGTTCCAAATCTCAAACTAATCAAAGTTGTCTTTACATTCTTGGGGTCTTAATTAATAAAGCTTTCCTTTATTCTTCTGTAATGAGTCTTGGTTTTTGGTGAAGAAAATGAATTTGCTTACTGGAAGTGTCTGTGCATTAGGAGGGGTTGTACTTTTTAGCTGACCTAGAAATGAAATCCATGTGCTAATTGAGCTATCTCTATTGCAGCTGACAATAGAAAGTATACCTACCTTTGTTTTAGTGTAGATTCATACATATTAGTGCAGATATGACATTCTGATCAAAGAAAACTGCCCACATACTCTTTTAGAATATTAAAATTATTTGATACATCCAATGACAAAATAGAAAACCAACAGAACATTTTAACATAAATTATGAAAAATCATATTCCCTTGCCAATCTCCCTGCCCCCCACCCCCAGAATGACTCTTCAAATGTATCATGTTTCCCGAGGGCACGGCACACTGGCTATGTTTTCATAATTTAATGAAGTATGAAGGTACTTTGGCAGCTATTACTGAACCTGTCAGATTTAACTGGTTGTAAATTCAATTAGTTGGAGAGAAAAACAGCTTTGGAGAATATATCAAAATTCAATTAGTCAGCAAATTGGGGTTGTTAGCTCACTCTTTCGGATAATCTATCAAAAGGAAAAGGGTATTTGACACCTACAATCAATTAATTAAATACATTACTAGGTCCTTATGGGATAGTTTTTAATATTCACTACCCCTTCAAGTCTATTTGGCCAGAAAACCTGGTATGAAAGACTTAGAGTGGTAGGGATTTCATAAATAAATGTAAAAAATGACTAATTGAGATATAGGGAAAGGTTTTTTTCCTGGCCCCCTTTTTATATTTGATTGAAAGAGACTGACCCTAAATTTTTGGTTTCTTTTAATAACCAGTTTAGGTATTGCTGACAAAATAATTTTATTGTACATTAAATATTGCTTCAGTATTAATGTTTTATTAATCTTGTTTATCATGAATGAAGGTGTTTATATGTATTAACTGATTATAATACTGCTCATTCCAAAATTGGATTTCTAGTGTGCTAATATTTCTTACATTTTTTAATAATATTTAGAAGAATTATCATAATGTGGAGTGAATAAACCAGGGAATGCAAATATTGCTTGGGGATGTTCTTTCAAAGTAAATATGTTATTTTGTTGATTCATAACTTGACTTTAACTATTAATAGGTTTGTCATAGACTTGCTATATTTGCACTGTTTCGAAGCTGTATTTCTTTTACCTGGGTTTCATCCCACAGTAATGCAAATATTGACAATGTTGTTTTGCTTTTTTATAATCACTTGCCACCCTCCTCACTATTTAGGCAAATATTTACTGGGGAGCTTTATTCATTTATCCGTGAAAGGAAGAGTATGATATGTCTCATCATTGTAGACAGCAGTCAAGAATAAATGACTGATGAGGAATGGTCTGGGTTCACATGTTTTTCCCCACTCTCAGCTCTGCAAATATCCTTGCTTGCTGTGATTTTGGCAAAGTTACAGCTTCTTTCAACTTTGGCTTCCTTATCCATAAACTCCCTTTCAAATTCAGTTTAACATTTCTATTCCTCTTTATCTGTTTGCATTCATGTCGTCACACAATTGCTAATACTTTCCTTTGGTCTTTTTGTTTTGGTCAGTCTTGTTAGGACTTAGGCCTCATAGTCCTTTTACCCCTGAGACTGACTCATTTTATTTGTCTCTCCTCATGACTTTTGTTTATATTAGACAACTGAGCCACCTGCCTTCTTCTAATGTTTGCACTGGGGCCCTTTCTTTGAATGTGCTTGTTTCTAGCCTCTGTCACTGAAATGGGAATATTTTTTATGTCAATGGTCAATGACCCACAGAGTAGAAAATGAATTGAAGGCAATATAGAAACAAAATTAATTTATATTTATTTGATTTTTAAATTAGAACTGGAACATCAATGTTTGATCTGTGAGTTGTAAATACATTTACTCATATTTATTAGATACTGCATCATTCGCTCCCTGCATAGCACATCTTATTGGGTTGCAGAGTGACTGAGAGGTGCATGATGTGGGAAGCAAGGAAAATGCTGTAGAATATAGAGATTAAGAGATTGTTAGCATTTGATCAAGGAATTGGGGAGCATTGATCTTCAAGTTCCAATCAACTTCAATTATTCTGTAGATAATCTATGGCAGAGTTTCAAACTCAAGGTACTTTCTCTTTAATTTCTAGCACATTCCTTGGATATCTTCCCCAATTGCTTTGTGCTTGGGAAAGGTTGGTGCAAAAGTAATTGCAGTTTTAGATCATGAATTTTAAATCATTATAACTAGGCTCAACCACATATTTATTCATCACAATAGGAACCATTATAATCTACACCTTTTTGCCAATGACTAATAAGTTTGTTTACTCCTGTTGTGTAAAATTTTATGCTTCAGGATTTAACAAACACTTGGAAAGCATTTTATGCTTCCTGCAGCTTGTGGAAGTGCTTTCCCTGCAAAAAGTTGTCGAGATGCTTGAAGTAGTAGTCAGTTGTTGGGAGGTCAGGTGAATATGAGGGATGAGGCAAAACTTTGTAGCCCAATTCATACAACTTTTGAAGCATTCGTTGTGTGACTTGCGGCCGGGCATTGTCATGCAGAAGAATTGGGCCCTTTCTGTTGGCCAATGCCAGCTGCAGGAATTGCAATTTTCAGTGCATCTCATCAATTTGCTGAGTGTACTTCCCAGATGTAATCATTTCCTTGGGATTCAGAAAGCTGTAGTGGATCAGATTGGCAGCAGACCACCAAACAGTCACCATGACTTTTTAAATGCAAGTTTGGTTTTGGGAAGTGCTTTGGAGCTTCTCAGTCCAACCTCTCAGCTGATCATTGCTTGTCATATAAAATCTACTTTTGATTGCACATAACAATCTGATTGAGAAATGCTTCATTGTTGTTGCATAGAATAAGAGAAGATGATACTTCAAAATGAGAATTGTTTTTATTTCTGGTCAGCTCATGAGACACACACACTTATCAAGCTTTTTCACGTTTCCAATTTGCTTCAAATGCCAAATAACTATAGAATGGTAAATGTTGAGTTCTTCAGCAACTTCTCTTGTAGTTGTAAGAGGATCAGCTTCAATGATTGCTCTTAATCAGACACTTTCCAATGGCCAGCCACTATGCTCCTCAGCTTCAAGACCCGTCTCCTAAGCAAAACTTCTTGGAACCACCACTGCACTGTATAGTTCGTTAGCAGTTACTGGGCCAAATGTGTTGTTGATATTGCAAGTTGTCTTTGCAACTTTAAGACCCATTCTGAACTCGAATAAGAAAATTTGTTGAATTTGCTTTTTGTCTAACATCATTTCCATACTCTAAAATAAATATAAAATAAACAGCAAGTAATAAGTCATTAGCAAAACAACATAAAGCGAGAAATGCACATTAAAATGATGTATAACATAACCACATTTGTGTAAGAATGTATTCCAATACCAAAAGGCAAATTTTAACAAGGAGAAAACCACAATTATATTTGCACCAACCTAATACAAACTAATTTTAAACTTAGCCTACTAAATGTGATTGAAGTAGAATGTCTGCTATTGAAATCTCTTTAAAAATCATAAAATACAGAAGTTTTGAATTATCTGCTCTTTCAAGTTAAATATATGCAATGCATTTACATGCTATAGGGAAGACTTATAGTGCAATGCTTAAGAGTATGGCTCTGGAGTTAGACTGTATTTAAACCTCAGCTGTACTCTGCCTATGTGACCGTGGGTAAGTTACTTGCTGCTTTCAATACTGCTATGGCAGCTCAGAAAATTATTTTTTTCCATGGTGGGCTGCTGAGGCTCTCCCATTCACAAAAGTACTCTGAAACTTAAAGAATAAGTAGATCTGAATACTGACAAGTTTACTAACTAGTACTTTAGATAACAGTGCTAAGAAGTTACTGAGGCTCCAAAGCTGATTACTAAGTGGAAAGCAGAACATGGAAGACAATAGTTTATCTAATACCTCAGAACTAACTAAATGCCTCTCTCTCATCCTCACACCTTACTTTAGTAGTCATATGCATGGGTAGTTTCTATACCTTAATCTCTCTCTGCTTTTTGTGTTGCTTCTATTTTGTGCCTTCCCTCTCATTTACCACTTAAACATCTCTTTTCTGTGTGTATTGCCTTTTCCTATTTCCCCATCTTCTTATTCCACTGTGTCTCTTTTATCCCTCTTCATCCTTCTCAATTTGGTACAGGTAGTATTAACTCAGAGTATGATTAAAATATTTGTCAACTTCATAAAAAATTTTAAAAAAGCATCAGAGAACATGATTAAGAGAGTGAAAAGACAACCTATAGAATGAGAAAAATATTTTCAAATTATACATGCTCTAAGTATCTAATATCCAGAATACATAAACAACTCTTCTGACTTAACATAAAAATAAACAACCCAATTTATAAAAATGGGCAAAGGACTTAGTCATTGCTTCTAAGAAAATATCCAACTTGACAACAATCACATGAAAAGATGCTCAACATTATTAATCACTAGGGAAATTAAAATCAAATTCAAAATTAGGTACCATTTCACACTGAATAGGGTGGCTGTAATTAAAAAAATGAAAAATAACAAGTAGTGGCAAAAATGTAGGGAAATTGAAATTGTTGTACATTGTTTGTGGAAGGGAAATTGGTTCAGCCACTGTGGAAAATATGTTGGTAGTTTCTCAAAAAATTAAATATAAAATTACCATATAACTCAGCAATTCTACTCTTAGATATATACTTAAAAGAATAAAAACAGGGACTTCAATGAATACATGTACATGCATGTTCATAGCACCACTATCCATAATAGCCAAAGTTGGAAACAACTCAAATGCCCATAAATGGATAAATGAATAAAAATTGTGCTATGTTCATGCAATGGAGTATTATTTAGCTATAAAAATAATGATTCATTAAATATAGATTAACCCTGAAGACATTATGCTAATTAAATCAGATATAGAAGACCTTATATTGTATGATCCATTTATATGAAAAATCCAGAATAATCAAATCCATAGAGACAGAAATTATATTAGTAGTTGTCAAAGCCCACGGTAAGGGGAAGTGGGAGAGAAATTGCTTAATTGTTATGGGGTTTTATTTTAAGAGTAATGGAAATATTTTGGAACTATATAGAGGTGGTGGTTACACAGCATTTTGAATATACTAAATGCTAGTGAATTGTTCACTTTAAAATGGCGAATTTTATGTTGTATGAATTTTGCTTTAATAAATTCTATCTATATCAAGGTCTGTGGTATATGAGGAGGGACTCTCCCCAAAAAAGGGAATTATCTTTCTTAAATGCGAGAGGGATTGTGTACTTGAAATTTGTTCCTCCAGATCAAACCATCAATTAGAGAACAGAAGGACAATAGATAAAATTAATATAACAAAGAGCTGGTTCTTTGAGAAAGTCAACAAAATTGACAAACCCCTGGCAGGACAAAAAGAAAGGACACAAATATCCAAAATTAGAAATGAAAGGGTAGAAATTACCACTGATATCACAGAAATATAAAGGATTATAAGAAAATATTATGAAGGACTTTATGCCACAAAATTTAACAACCTAGAAGAAATGGACAAGTTTCTAGAAACGTATAGCCTACCAAGACTGAACCAAGAACTCGATAATCTAAATAGACCCATTGATAGTGAAGAGATTGAAATGACTACCCAGGTCAAACCATCAACTAAAGATTTTATCTGGAAGTTTTGAGAAGACTGCATCACAATTTGTGGAAGAAACATCCCAAGGTGTGGCAAACAGATGATTGGGTCTTCCACCATGACAGTGCACCTGCTCACATTGTGCTGAATCTTCAACAGTTCTTGATCAAAAGTGGCATGACCCACATGCCCCATCCTCTCTATTCACCCAATCTCACCCTGAGTGACTTTTTGTTTGCTTGTTTTCCCGGGTGAAAAATGTCCTCAAAGGGAAGTGTTTTCCCAACTTGGAAGAGGTGAGACAAAAAAACGGCAGAAGCACTAAAAGGCACCATTGACAAGTTTAAAAAAAAAAACTGTTTTAAGCAGTAGAAAAGTGTCTTGATACATATATTGCATCAAATAGAGAGTAATTTGAAGGTGACTGAAGTTTAAACATGCAAGAATAAATATGCAACTTTTTATGAATAAATTGGGGTTTTTGGTCCCCTCATCTACTTTCTAAATTTATGTTTTAAATTCTTAATTTAAAAATTAGACATCTAAACTCATATTTATCAAACACACCAGTAGATATATACATATGTCCCTTAAAACTACTGATATTAAGTTGCACTTTTTCTTCAAGCAATCCTTACTAAACTTTTCTTTGTGTGCATTTTTATAGCAGGGTTGGGAAGAAGCAGTTCAGTATCATCTAATAGGAAGAAAAATCCAACCTCATGATACTTTATGAAACCTAAGAAATACAATCAAAGTAATAACCACCTACTTCTTTCACCAATATAAGAAAAACTAAAATCATCAATGTATGCATGTATAGAAAAATAATGAAAGACACGTTTGGCAAAATATGTTTGGTTCAAAGGATTTGTCTGTGTTGAGAGTTGAGATAGATCACGGTGATAACTCCTGTCTTCAGAAAAACAAAAATGGAAGTAAGAAGAAAACAAATGAACAGGAGTGAAGGCACTGACCTGGCCTGTTGGAAACAAAACAAAACAACAAAACAAGAAAATAAAACAAAAAATTTTGGTGAACATTCTGCATTCCAACCATGTCTAAAGGGGATTTATGAGGTAGAAGGAGAGATGCTAGGTGAGAGAGAAAAAGTATTTGTGCTTGTATTCAAACTGATCTCCAGGATAAACATAGTCATAAAATTTCTAGAATTCAAATTTCTACTTAAGTACTTCACTATGGAAAATATTTTCTGAAGTGATGAGAGAAAATACCAGGTTTCATTATTACCCATGGGATTGGTAGATGAGTGGGGGACGTTCTACCAGCTCTGAATGTTTGGTAGGTTTACTTACAGGGTTACCCCTGCTTGAGGCATGAACTGTAGTTCTACTACAAAAAGAGCTTGAATATTGAGAAAGATTATTTTTGAAGTTATAAATGATCAATTGCTGAAAGACAAGCTCACCAGACTAGATAGCATGGTCACAAATGAAGAAAGTAACCCAGAAATTTTTCCCTTCTCCCTGAGTTGTCATTACTGTTTGATTGTCTCTGGCAGTGTTATAAGTATATCATGTCCCTGGGAAAGCCTGCCATTTTTGTGACATTAGGACCAACTTAATTGGAGTTTATTTAATAGATTGATAGGGTTCAGAGGCAAAGGTTTGCTATGGGGAATAAATTGATAACTAATGTATTTTAGCCTTCAAGGCAAGAAAAGAGAAATAAAGGAGAAAAAAAGAATAAAATGCAGAGTTAAGACTGGGTTTAAATGAAGGCTTGTGGATCTCTGCAGATGATTCATTTCTGCTGGCTGGCATGTCCTTTAGACAAATATGTCTATAAGGACAAAAATGGGAAAATTACTCCATGTTTCCCTGAGGAATTTGTTTCCTTCCTATGGTCTTTGTGAATCCCTAGCCCTTAAATATGCAACCAAATGAGGACAGAAAATACCACAATATAGATTCAATATAATAGGGGGTTGGGAGTAGATCAGTAATTTTCCCCCTTGATTATCACTACATGAACCTTTCAAATATCTGTAATTTTTTTTTTTTTGGTATCACTGAGAGCAGTAATACCCTACCATCCCAGGTTTGTACCACCCATAAGAAACTGTACATTTTTTGTTTTGCAAGGCTCTAGTCTACTAGCCTTTGTGGCAGCACCTGATCCATCGGCATCTCTACCCAGCCCCCTTTGACAGCTATTTTTATTTTCCACTGAGAACAGACAAGGAGAGCTGAACTGTTGAGGTCCTAACCCCTCTAGTGCCTATTATTTGGAAATAGTGTTGTTGCTAATGTGACTAGTTAAGATGAGGTCATACTGCAGTAGGTTGGGACCCTAATATAATAAGTTATGTCCTTCTAAAAATGAAAAATTTGAATGCATGTACACACACACACACACACACACTCACACTCACACTCACACTCACACTCTCTTTCTTCATCATGTGAAGAATGCAGTTATGCTATTATAACCAAGGAAATACTAGAGGTCAGGAGGAAAGCCTGAATACAAATCCTTTCCTGCTGCTTTCAGAAGAACCATAGCCCTACTGATACCTTAGTGTTAGACTTGTAGCTTCTAGAACTAAGACAAATTTCTATAAAGCCACTCAGGTTGAGGTACTTTGTTATGGCAACCCCAGCAAATTAATATAAATAATTATAAAATACGTTGAAACACTTGAAAATAATAATAGATAAGTATATTCTTTTAATAATAGACAAGCATAAAGAGTTGCATTTTTCTGAGTCTCCTGTATTATAGCCTGTGAGGAAGAGTAGAAAAACTGGTCAGCAGTAGACTGTAAGTCAAATATGCATGTTAAACATTTGAGGGTAATCCACAAAATAATTTAAATAGAATGTTTGTAATCAAACCTATGAACAAGAGGAAGACAAAGGGGAATTGTAAAAATTAAATGAGCTTTATATAAAGGAGGAAGAGGGGAAAAAGAAAAACCATGGTAAATTGAACAAATAAAATGGTAGAAATAATTACAAGAATATAATTAAGTACAATAAGTGTAAAAATCTTAAAATTTTCTGTCAAGTGCATAAACATTCATATTGAAAAATATTAATTAGCTATATGTGATAGACAAGTAATAAATGTAAAATATAACACAGAAGTATTTAAGATAAATGGATAAAAAATATGGGTGAAGCAAACAGTAACCCAAAGAAAGCTAGTACTGTAATGGTCATATAAGAAAACATATTTAAGATACAAAATATTTTCAGTGATAAGGAGGATCAGCATTTAATGATAAAGAGGAAAACTCACTAGGAAGATATATTTTTGAAACAACCTACCTTCAAATATATAAAGCAAGATTTCACAGTAGTACAGGGAAACATTGATATGTTCACACTCAGATTTGAAGATTTTAACAAGCTTCCCAGTAATTGGTAGAATAAGCAGGAAAAATAGTGTAATTATAAGACAAAGTTGATCTAAGGGACGTAAAAAGAACTCTGGGTCCAGTAATTAGGTACATTTCTTTTTCTCCTCAGTTATTCTTGAATTATTTCTAAAAACAGATTGCATACTAGGTTGCAAAGTAAATCTCAAAAAATTCTGAAAGATTATATAAAAACTGTTTTCACAGACCACACTGCAATAAAGGTATAAATCAATTAAAATGATGTAAAAATCTTTATGAATTTTTAAATTAATATAGTCCCCTGGTTTAAAAAAGGGAGAAATTATAAGTGGGAAATTACAATTCATAGAGAATTGATCAACAATGATGACACTACACTCCAAAACTTGTGGGATGCTCCTAAAGATGTATTTAGAGAGTAATAGTCAGCTTCAGGTGAATATGTAAGAAGAAAAGAAAAATCAACATTAATAAACTATGTCTACTTTAAGGAGTTAGAAAACATACAACAGTGTTTACCTAAATAAATATAATACAACAAAAAATGAAGTAAAATTAGAGGTACAAATTAAGAAAATAGTGAACAACAACAACAACAAAACAATAGGATCAACAAAAGCAAAATCTAGCCTTTGAAAAGATTAGTATACAAGACTAACAAAGAGGTAAGATTATTATAATATTGGTTTTACAAAGATAATTGACAAATCATCAATATTAGGAATGGAAAAGGAGACACTATCATAGATAAAGTCAAGATTAAAAGCACACTAGAAATATAGTAAATAACATAAATAAATATAAGAATTACACAAATGAACACTTCATGCAAAAATAAAACTTACTGAAACTGTCTCAAGGAGGAATAAATGAATTGGATAAATATAACCTTTAGAGAAATTCTGTCGATAGCTAAAATTTTAGTGTAAAATGTATCACCCAGTCTAGAGGATTTACTGTCAGCTTACCAAGTTTTCAAGAAATACACCATCTCTATTTAAACTCAATGAACAGAAAAAAAAAGGGATCCTTCCCTCAACTAATTTTTAGAGTCTAATAAAATCTTGTCACCTAAACTAGACAGATAACCTCTGAGAAGGATAAATTACAAGATGGCCTCACTTTACATACATAGAAGGAAAAACCATAAATATCATATCAATAAATTCATTAATGGATTTGATTAATGGAATATCACCTCAATTTGGATTTATATCAGATATATTACAGAATATATCTGATATAACTTTTAAAAATTTCTTAATATCTTTGACTTAATAAAAATCATATAACCATTTCAACAAACTTATTAAATATTTAATATAATTGAATATCATTTTATGATTTTAAAACTCCTAGCAAACTAGGAATAAAATAGGGCTTTTAAAATTGAACAAGTGTTTAGTACCCACCTACCATTATACATAGTTGTTGCAATATTATTGACTATATTCTCATGGTGTACTTTACATCTCCGTATTTTGTAACTACCAACTTGTATTGCTGTACACTTGAAACTAATATAATACTGAATTTTAACTGAAAAAAATTTTTTAAAAAGTGGACAAATGTTATCTATCAACTAAGGAATATTTGAAACAAAATAGTGTTGCCCACTATCTTTACCTCTATGTAACAGGCAATAAGAAGAAAAATAAAAGTTTTAAATATTGGAAAAGAGAACAAATGAAAAACATTAAAAAATGATTATCTTTATAATCATTTTTAAATATATTCATAATCAAATTGTCTTTATAGGAAATTTCGAATAATCTAATCAGGTAAACAGTTAAAAATAAAAATTCAGCAAAATTTCTGGATATGAAATACAAAACATTAATTACCATAAAACCTCTAGACTAACATACAGGAATTTATCTTCATGACATTGAGTTAGAGAATCAGTTGTTTGTCAATATAGTAAACTTCTGCTTTGGGAAAGAAACTGTGAAGAGAATGAAAAGTTAAGCCACAGACTGGGAAAAATATTTGTAAATCACATATCTGATAAAGGACTTTTGTTCAGAATGTATTATGAACTCTCAAAACTCAACAAGTAGAAACCCAACAACCCAAGTAAAAATGGGCAAAATGTTTGAATTGGTACCTTGAAAAGAAGACTAATAGATGGCAAATAAATACTTGAAAAAATGCTCAATGCCATTAGACATTAGGGAAATCAAAATTAAAGCCACAATGAGATGCCAATACAAACCTATCAAAATGGCTAAAATAGTAATATATTTTTTTTAGAAAATACAGTATCAGTGATAGAATGAAAAACACCTGAAATTTGCATACATTGCCAGTGAGAATATAAAATGGTAAAGCTACTCTGGAACACAGTTGGGCAGTTTCTAATAAAACTAAACATTTCATTCTTTACAACCCAGGAATTGCACTCCTAGGTATTTAAAGAAATTGAAACGGAGGTTTATATATAAACTTGTACATGAATATGTAGAGAGCTTTATTTCTAATAAGTCAATTTGGAAACAATCCAAATGTCCATCAACAGATAAATGGATAAAGCATATTGTGGTATTCATGTAATGGAATACTGCTCAGCAATAAGGGAAAAAGATGAACTTTTGATACATGCATTAACTTGGATGAATTGCAAAGGCAGCGTGCTGAATGAAAGAAGCCAGTCTCAAAATGTTACGTACTTTATGATTTCATTTTTTATGACATTCTCAAAATGATAAAATTACAGTGACAAGGTTGTTACTAGTGGTTAGGAGTGGAAGGGCAGTATGCCTGCAAAAAGGTAATGTAAGGCAGTGTTTGGGGATGATATCTGTTCTGTATCTTGATTGTGGTATTGGTTATATCTATACATGTATTAAAATTCATAGAACTATTAGTAGTGTCACTCTCAAAATGTCTGGCTTGAATGGTAAATTATATAGTTACCCTAAATATGACACCATTTTTTTTCATTTTATGGTATGTGATGCAATAGTAAAAAGTATATCATTGTTGTTTACTGATCACATATAGAAACACAGAACTTGCATTTTACAAATGCTATCTTCTAGGGAGAAGAAAGGAATGGGGGCTTTAGCTGTCATTAGTAAATATGACAAAATTTAAAATTAAAAACTGAAAGAAATAAATGCAAGGTGGCTCTTAATGAAAAGAAATTAATAATTTTTAATTAATAGCTCATGTCTGTGTTAGAACTTAATCAGTTCTTGAAACAAGTGGGTGATTGGAAATGTTGATGGTCTTCTCAGGTTCTTGAAAAGTAAAATGGTAGGTATTGATGTCACCTATCTACTGATTGTTTTAACTAGAACTGCAATTATATGGATAGCCATCCTGAGGAAGGAAACTACTATTAATCTAATACACAGAAAGGAATTCCTAGACACAATAACTACCCAAAGGCTAGAATATATTATTGTCACCCACTGCTTTCATGGGTAAAAAAAACACAAACACAAAACAGAATAAAAAACGTCATTAGCATCAAGTGCACCCTAGGCTGGGTTTTCTTTAGAAGTATGATAGTGCAATAATGATTTGCTGTTTGCCTTTGACTGGACTGGACAAAGACAGAGGGGTTTGCTTAAATGAATTCTTATTTGCTAACTTGAGGTATACAATTTGTTCCACAATTTGCAAAAGTCCTTTAGGACAGATGTTTTTTTTCACAGAAATAAGATTTGTTTTGAAGTTCTCACTTCTGTCAGGGTAATGCAAGGGAAGCTTTTCCCCTTATATAAAAATGCAATCATAGACCATCAGCATCCTTCCCCACAAATGTACTCCCTTTAAAAAAGGAAACAAGGCTCTCACTTGGATATTACAATTATGTCTCATTCTTGCTTTCTTTAATTTGGTTCTCTTTTTCTAAAACCTTCTTTATTGAGCTATAATTCACATACCATACAATTCACTGATTTAAAGTCTACAATTTAGTGGATTTTAAGTATATTAATATATGTATAAATGTAACCACAATCTTAGACTATTTTCATCACTGAAGATGTAATATAGAATTGTACACCTGGAACCTATGTAATTTTTACTAATCAATGTTACCCCAATACATTTAACAATAAAAAAGAATATTTCCATCACCTTAAAAAGAAACCTTGTACACTTTCACTATCATCCCCTTTTTGCTCATCCCCCATCCCAGTCCTAAGCAACCATAAATTTACTTTCAGTCTGTATAGATTTCCCTGTTTTGCACTTTCATATGAATGATATCACATAGTATGGGGGCTTTTGTGAATGGCTTCTTTCACTTAGTGTAATGTTTTCAATGCTCATCCATGTATCAGTACTTTATTCCTTTCTCTGGTCAAATAAGATTCCATTATGTAAATATAATACATTTAGTTTATTCATTTGTGTCTTGATAAATATTTGGGTTTCCATTTTTTGGCGATTGCAAATAACCCTGCTATAAACATTCATGTACAAGTTTCTGTGCAGATATACATATTCAGTTTACTTGTGTATATGCCTAGGAGTGGAATTACTGGGTCATATGGTAAATCTATGTTTAATTGCTTGAGAAATTGCCAGATAATTTTCTAAAGCAGCTGCACTATTTTATATTCCCATTAGTAGGGTATGAGGGTTTCACATCCTCAGCAACATTTGCTGTCATGTGACTATTTTATTCTAGCCATCACAGTAGATTTGAAGTGGCATCTTATTATGTTTTTATTTGTATTTTTGTCATGATCAATGATGTTCATTACCTTTTCATGTGTTTGTTGGTCATTTGTATATCTTCATTGCAGAAGTGTCTATTTAAATGCTTTCTACATTTTTTTTAAATTGGATTATTTATCTTCTTAATTTTTACTTGTAAGGGTTCTTTGTGTATTCTATACTTAAGATTCTTATCAGATATATGATTTATCATTCTATGAAATGTCTTTTCACTTTATTGATCGTAGCTTTTGAATCATTAAAAGGTTTAAATTTTGATGAAGTCCAATTCATTTTTTTTGTTGTTGCTCACATTTTTGTTGTCATTGCTAATAATTTTTGCAAATATAAGGTTGTGAAGATTTTCCCCATTAGAAATTTTTCTTGTTATTTTGCAAAATGTTATGCAACATATGGAATATTATCTTACAAAGGTTTTATCATTTTTGTACTTACATTTAGATCCTTGATCCATTTTTAGTTAATTTTCATATATGGTGTGAGGTAAAAGCCCAATTTTATTCTGTCGTATATGGATACCCAGTTGTCCCAGCACCATTTGTTGAAAAGACTGTCTTTTACCTGTTGAATGGTCTTGGCACCCTTGTCAAAAATTAGCTCACCATATACATATGGGCTAATTACTCTTTCATTCTCCAGGGAAACATTGTTATGATAGTATAGCAGTTTTTTTCTCTTCTTATAATGTTGGCTTAATGAGATGGAATGCTCAATTCTGGACCAAACTAGAAATATAAAACAATCCATGTTAATAACTTCTGTTTTATTGTCATATCTCATTTGTTATCAAAATGCAAAACTACTTTTAATATACAAGATAAAAAACAAACTTTAATTTTGTTTATTTTTATCAAGATGCAAGGACTGTCTGGAAGAAATCCTGCCTTAAATGCCTCTATTTTTCATGTTACATGGCTGGATACTTTCCTGACAGCCCTTCTATAATTAGCTCGTAACACATTAGTTTCAGGTGTACAATATAATGGTTCAATATTTGCATATATTGCAAAATGATCACCACAATAAGTTTAGTTAACATCCATCAACTCACATAGTTACAAAATTTTTTCTTGTGGTGAGAACTTTCAAGATCTACTCTCTTAGCAACTTTCAAATATATAATACAGTATTATTAACAATAGTTGCCTGACTGTATATTATATCCCCAGTAGTTATTTATTTTATAACTAGAAGTTTGTATCTTTTGACTATCTTCACCCATTTTTCCACCTTCCTCCCACCTCTGGCAACCACCAATCTGTTCTCTATGTCTATGAATTTGGGATTTTTTTAAACAAAATCTATTTTAAAGTTTATTCTATTTGTGAGTTGAATTGCTGCTATTACTTATTTCCCCACAAATTAACTTTTATTACCTTTTCATCTTTGATTCAGAAGTGAACTAGTTATACATAGTTCATCCTTTGTAGGTGAAATGGAATTATTTAGTAACAAATACAGTAAAATGACACCAGTTTCAAGAAAGAGTTAAGAACCTAATTCAAAAGCCTACTTCCTCTGTCTGCTCAATTGTACTGAAGTAGTTTACTCCTCATCCCTTAACACTGTTCCTCTTTTTCATTTAATACCACGTATGTTCTTCTGCATTGCCCATGATGGATTCATTCTTTCTTTTATGTCTTTTGAGTAACTATGCAGTCTACGTTGTTTTGTAGTTAACATGGTTTATAGATATTTTTTGTGTATACTGATTTCTCATGCCTGAAAGGACAATTTTGCCCAAAGTGCAAGGACTACCACTTTTACAAGTCTCTGATTTTGAACATGATAAAATTGGAGTCAAGGGGTGAGTGTGTGTTGTGTAGGGTAACACTTTGCATCACTGCTAACTGTGGCATCTTTCGTAAGCAGTGCATTCATTGTGTCAAGTTCTCATTTTCGACATTGTCAGGGATTTGTTACCCCTGATACAAGTCAAACCTCCTTAGCTTGGTATACAAGACCCTCCGTATTAAAGGCCACCCTATCTATATAAGCTCTCTTACCATTGTTTCCCATTGTGCACTAATTGCTGTAGTTATTCCAACTTTGTCATTGTTCTAGAAGTGCAATGAATTCTTTCTTGTCTTGTTTTCCTTGAATGGAATACCTATCCTATTTTCTACACTAATCTAAACACTGTAAGACCAAATCCAATCCTTGCTGGTCTACAAGTTATCCTTGACTATATTAGCCCTCACTAATCTCTTCTGAACTTCAGCAGTTATAACTGTGATTGCAGATTTATGATGACATTTTACATTGTTGGTTATTGTTTCACATGTATTAATATTATCTTTCTCAATAGATTATACAGGCTCTTGGCAGGGCAGTGCTTATGTCTCATACCTCTTTTCTACTCCTTGTAGAATATGATAGGTGCTCAGTAAAGTTTTTTGATTGACTAACATACCCATTCCAATTTCTTCTCTGTTTTAAACAATCAAAAGTTGATCATTCTTACCATTAATTACTCCCAGAACTTCTTTCCTCTTCTCTGCCTTTTATTCTTTTGTCAATAATTAAGTATATTTTAGTATATCTACCATGAAGTTATTATACATTTCCAGGCCTCTATTTGATTATTCTGGTGCTGCTTTCTATTTCATAAGAATACCATGATACTAAAAGCAAAGGTAAATTCCTAAGGCAATGGAAAAAAAAACACAACAACTCCTTTTGCCCTCTCAGTCAGTCGAAGCTCTGCTTAAGAAGAAGCAAATAAGTTCAGGATCTGCCTAAATTATTGCCAGGATCCTGAAGCTTCTTGGGGAATAGCATAATAATCATTCTGGTGTTGGTGGTAATTATGATGTTAGCAATTTTACCTTGAATAATATGTCACTACAAACATAGAACATAAACTTTGTGGCATGCAAAATCAGTGGATGGTGATCAGTGATGGAAGTGGGGCAAGAAGTCAGAACCAGGATAATTAAAGTTTGGCTGAATCCAGAGAGTTCATGCAAAGGTTTTCGTCAGTATACCTAGGCATTCAAGATCCAGGCAATGTACAAGATCTGTTGGTTCAGGCACAGCAGAAATCAGAAATATTCAAAAGAGCAACAAGGAAACTTTTAAGGTTAATCAGTGTTTACTTCATTCAGAACCATTTAATTTATTTCTCATTTGGGCAAAAGCCAATTATAGTTCAAGCCAGCTCAAAGCCATGTGAAACCAGGCTAAGTGTATGAATCTGGTCTGAGTAAGGAGTATTGGGCCGTAGAAAAAAGATGACCCTTATATTGTAGCAAAAGACTATTCTAATTACAATAAGAAGAGACTGGAGCAAGTGATATGTATGTAAAGGATTTATTTGAGATATGGCAAATAGTATAAATTGGAATGCAGAGCGTCTGCTTTATAGCAAATTCAATGAGTATTGATTTTAATACTGGTGAAATAAAGTTATTCATGCATATAGGTTCTGTCTGTTACAATTCACAGCTCAATTGATCAGCTTCCAATAAATCAGAAATAAAAAGAGAAGGCAAAGTCTGCTCTTAATAACCAAGAATCATTATGGCTTATTAAAATATTACTTTGGCATGAGTACTGAATCTGTCTTAGCATTTCTTCCAGCATAGAAAAGTGGACCATCAGAAGGCTAAAGTCATGTTAGAAGGGGTGACTAAATGACAGTTACTATAGATGATCTGTTAGTATTGCCCAGCAGGGTAGACACTTCAGGCTCATCATTGACTTGGCCTTTCAGGCAGTGAGATGGCTATTGACTCTCACAAGTAAAGATGAGAAGTTCCTTATTATTTCTGACTATCAGGCTAAGTCTGAGTTTATGAATAATTTGGTTCACTCTTGCTAGGATTCTTCTTGCTTTTTTCCACAACCTTTGCTCATGTTGTTCTCCCTTCTCACTCCAAATGCTTTATCACTTCTTTACATTCCAATTCTACTCATATTTCAAAGCTTAGCACAAGTCTAACCTTCCCAGAAAGCATTATTTGGTTATTCTTGTACCCACTAAGAGTTCTACTGAGCTCTGGTCCTCTAGTCAGCTGCCTTTGGTAGTAAAGTATCCATTAGCATTCAGTCATTATATTCTTGTTTCTTGACTTATTTTGTTCAAGTAGACTTTAAATTGAATATTGACATTCACTCATTTATTTGTCTTGATGCTTCCACAGTGCCTAGAACCACACTAGGGATGCAGCTACATCATACCCACACACCATGTTTGCTTCAGAATAGAGACACTTTTGAGATTAAAAGAATGTGTCATTAATAATTCCTTTGAAATGCATCCCAAAAGAGAATGGGCTTCTAGATGGGTAGAGGAAGGAGGATAGATGGATAGATATGTGATGAAGCAAGTACAACGAAGTGTTAATGGCAAATTTTAGGTGGTGATTATTGTAAAATCACTCCAATTTTTCAGTATCTTTAAAAGATTTCATAAGAAATTATTAAAAATAATATAATTATCCTGTGATAAAATGGATAAACCAAGATATATGGTCATGCTAGTTCATAGTTGTTGAATTGATCTGAAAAGCATGAGGTACAGGCATGAACATCAGGGAATAGGAAACAATGTAGATGTAGGTGAGCATGGTATAAACTGATAGATGAATTTGAAATCTAGGATTAGGTATCTGGATTTAATATCAAGAGTAAAGTTTCATTCTTCTGAAACTGACAGTGTTGTAGAAGCTTTTGGCCATTTCATTTTAAAGGAGTTAATAAGAAGGAGCAATAATGTGACTAGGGAGGAGGACTAGATAGAAGGAGACATTACATGAGTCTCCAGTCTGGAACTATTTATGTAGCATCAAGACAGGCAACACAGGAATCGGGGTACACAAGAATCAGGCTTCTATGAAGCACATATCCTTAGGAAGCAGACCTTTTGTTTTGTTTATTTCAGTAGCAACAGCTGGCATAACACGTGGTAAGTGTAGAAACATCTCATTGACATACCTAGGAAATTCTGACTTTCTTTGTTTCTTTGCTTTACATGGAGATGTGTTTCTGAAAAGGAAATGTGGATTTTAATTATTTTTTAAAAGCCAGGCTGTTTTCCTAAGATCTAACTCAATGGTTCTGAAATTGTGCTTTACTCTGTAGTCATCTGGGTAGTTTTTTACAATACTGGTGCATAGGGCCCAACCTGAGAGATTCTGATTTTTTGGGTATGGGGTGTGGCCTGGGCATCAAGATTTTTTAAATCTCCCCATATGATTCTAAAGATTGAGAACCACTGATCTTATTCTCAATATACAGCTAACTCCCAATGAAGCTGAAACTTTTATGTAGAAGAAGGGATCAGATGCATAGAGAGTGCGTTCCTATTTTGGGGCGAGAAAGACTAGGGACAAAGAGAATTGTGTGAAATTTTACTCCATGGACTGGAATTTAAACTACAGCACTATTTGTAATGATTTACATATCTTTTGTTATACTCCCTACAATCCATAAATAATAATAACTGAATAAATGTATATCCACCTTACCATGATAATACACTCCTAACTTTTTTCATCTTATGTATTTGGATATTTACTGTTGTTTTTTTTTTTTTTTCAGATTGAAGCCCACCTTTTGTTTCAGAACATTATATATCTACTTAGATCAAGTAATGTAACGTACCATTACCCTGTCACAGCTAATAGTGAAACATGGCTAGATGAGGTGGTGAGGGACATTGTACTTTCCTATTTTATCTCTTTGATAGGTATCTTAGGATGTGGGGAAAAGTGATATTTTGCTAGAAACTGATGGCAGAAAGCAGATTATAAACAGTTTGTTCTTGGCACCTATATTTTTCTCCTCTCCTGGTCAGTGAGACCAGTCAGTACTTACATTATCTATTGCTTATCTATTAGTGCCTGCAACAGTGACATACACATTCTCTTTGCAGAGTCCTAGGATATGGCTACAGGTTATCAACAACCAGTGACTTGAGTGGTTTGGTCACTTGTCAAGTAGAGATTTCATTGGGTAGACAATGAATTTGATTTACTGGCCAGGACCTGGGGACTGTGGCTATAAAAGCCATTACTTACTTCATGTGAGATATCTACTGAAGTTGTATTTTGATGATTTTTCAACTTTTATGGGACCTCAAACATTAGACCAGAAAATTGCTGTCTGTGATATTAGTGTCCATTTTTTAAATGTTTAATCTACCTAGAAATGTGTCAAATTTATCTTTTCTAAGTATATTTTCAAAGCAATAACCCAGACTTTAATGGAACTTGGATTAATATTTGAGAAATTAAATGCTTTGATATTATGAAAACCCATTTATTCTACTTTTCCTTTCTTTCTTTTTATAGCTCAGTTTAGAGTTACTGCATCAAACCTAGTTGATTATTTATCAAAGAAACTCAACTCTCTTATAATTGGCCTTGACGTTTTTCAATCTAACTATAAAATTTGAGTTTTATATAAGATATTCAATCATGCTTTACTATACAGTGAACATCATTTATAGATAAAAGCTACTTGCTGTTCTACCTTTGGAAATTGTTAAAGAATCTCAGTAAGGATGTTTTAGCCATCTCCTTCTCTTTCAAATCTTGTGTTAATGTAGATATCTGTAGTGGTGACTCTAGGTTTATTAAACTGCAGTGTCTGATTGAGTGCCTTTTTGTGTAACTCTTTATGAAGCAGGCCTGCATGAAAAGATCACTTCTTCTGCTTTGATACTAATGTGACCCAAGGTGAATTTCACTGCATAGGAATGGTGCTTATACATAGTTCACATGCAGCTATCCTTCAAGTGTGGTAGCTCCCTTTAAGATAGCCATTGTAATAATATCCAAACTTACCATATAGATTAGTTGTGGTGCAAGTGATCACATTACCAACCTTCTTTAGTTTGTTGGAAATAATTTTCCATAGATTTTCCTTTAAATTGGAGTTTCCCATTTAATTACCTGTTTATAAGTCTGTAATTGACAGAAAATGGAGTGGACAAGAAAAATAAGCCAAAGTATTATAAACTATTTCTGACAAATGCTAGAAATGGAAACAAATAATTTCTAATAAACCTATGGAGAAGTGGTTTAATTTACAAACATTCAGTTTAGAATAAAATTTTCTGGAACATGTTTATTGCACAAGGTGATGAATATTTTATTTGGATTAATGGTCTCCTTATTTTTAAATAAAAACTACCTCCTTTAGCTATCTAATAATTTAACTATTTTAGTTAAAGGGAATGTATAGTAAGTTATGAGGTAAACCTACTGTCTTTAGCCTCCACATTTATTTGTAATAATATCTATAAAATTGTATTATAGTATTTATAAATGTTTCACGTCATGATGGCAGTCGACTTAAATGAGATGTCGAACAGGGAGCAAGAAACAAAATAAGGGGAATTGTTTTTGTTGTTTTTGTTGTTTCAGCACCGCGGGTCAGAAAAATGACGTAACATCCATGGGCTGAACACTAAATTGTTCATTTATGAGAGTAACTTTCAAGTACTATAGTTAAGAGTATCAAGTTTGAAATTTAGTGCATTAAAAAAATCACTTTTATATAATGAAATATTATGGCAGATAAATAGTAAGATTCCTGTAAACCTGTAATTTTTGAAACTGCATATTTATTTTGATTTACTGGGTGAATTGAAAAGAAACAGTAAGAGGTAATTTTCTCATCTTGTCCTGAGTTTTTCCATTCTCTCTTTCACTAAATACAGATCTCTGAACTAAATTATAGGCACAGGGTAATATCCAGGGTGGATGAGGAGATCAACCAATTTAATGACAGTTTTGTTTGGTTAAAAACTGAAGCAATACTCCTGAACCTAAGTGCAAAATCTGTTTGTTGCCAGCCTAATCTTGGCAGTATTGAGTTATGTTCATTTCTTTCAATGAGACAAAGGAAGTGTCAACTATTTTTTACAAAACATTTTTCTTGCTTTATAAGCATTTGGAAGTACTTGCTATTAATACTATTTCCTCAGGGCTTTCAATGACCTTACATTTGGGATACATTTTGAAGTAAAAAACTGGGGGATATTTTAGTGGGCTGAATTTAAGAAAGTGCAAGGCCTCTTAGACAATCTTTTCACTTCACTAAATGTTGAGTGTGTTTGTATACATCAACTTAATCATGTTTCCTTAGCCAATTGTAAATGCCTCAATGGCAAGGATGTCAGGTTTTTATTTATTTGGGATTTCACAGTAATAATAGGCTTGCTCATAGTAGGAACTAAATGTCTATTTAATAACAGTGAGAAAATGGCCCTCCATGTTTAGGGCAGTGCCAAGTCTATATGAGAAAGCACTCATAGTGTTTTTTTTTGGTTTTTTTTTGTTTGTTTGTTTTTATTTTTAATAGTAAGCCAAGTCATTCATTGCTTTGAGATTTTGGTTGACATCCCAAAGGCACATATTCAGGTTAACTGCTCACCACTTCAGAAGGTGCAGCTGACTTTTTAACCCCATATTGTCGATGCTTAACTGTTCGTAACCCCCAAGGAAGGCCTTTGATCCATGGTGATGGAACAACCACGAAACCAAGGAGAACTCTTTTTGATATGGCTACAGAATCTGGCAAGAGGATTCACGTTTAAATTTCATAGGCAAGTAGGAAATGTAGAAATAACAGCTGATCTTTAAAAATGTGATTTTAGTTTAAAAAAAAAACCAATTCCTGTTCTAAAAGTCTATCCTGAATCCAGCTGACATGCTCAGCATATACCAGTTTGAATGAGGCCAGTTATTCTGCTTATAATTATTATAGAAATATAGACAAACTACTTTCTCTTTAAAATTCTGCTTGAGACAGGCTTAAAATGTTGAGCAGTAGCTGGCATGGTTCATTAGAGGATTTAATTGACCTTGAAATTCAATGAGTTGTGTGTGTGTGTGTGTGTATTTACTTTCATTCTGAGGGGCTGTGTTGACTTTAGTTGTCTAAGTTTAATGTTCTTAAATATAGAGTAATACATTTTTCAAAGTTATTATTGCTTGTGTTTCTTCCCTCTTTGAGGCCACTTACTTGTTTCAGACATTTTTTAATGCCTCTTATGATTTTGGCCTCAATAATTTTTCTTTTTTTCACATTTTTATTATTATCATTATCATACAAAGGTAATTGAAATTGGTTTAGAGAGCCTTTTAAGGAACACTTTTCAAGCTCAGAATTTACCTCCCTTGGACTGAAAACCACAGTAGAGCAATGAGGAAAAGTAAATACTCTGGCTTATATAGGAATGATTACCACTTTAAAAAATTTTAAATTATCATTAATTCTAAGAAACTTCAAATACTCTGTGATCACACAGCATAGCATTCTAGGACTGCAAGATTCCTATGGTCATTTGGTACTTCCCTGTGCCTTCTGGAAACTTAATAGGCACTGAGCTTTTCTTTAGTCTAAAGTACAAAAAGATCTTTGCTGCTTGCTTTGTTGGACTTGAAAATAGTGGGCAAAAGAAATTCTGGTGCAAACACAGTATGCAAAGTCTTTCATATACAGATGTCTACACACTTCCTTTCAGTAGAAAGTGTGCTTTCCTTTCCAGTGCTCAGATAAATTGTGCTGAACAAATGGCACCTCTTGTCTGCTGCCTCTTTATACTCAGAGCACATGTTTTTTAATTTACAAAATTTTATTTTTTTATTGAGGTAACATTGGTTAATAAGTTTCAAGTGTACAAAATTATAATTTGGTATCTGGATGCATGATAGTGTGCTCACCAGTGCATATATTTTTAAGATGGCTCATGACAGAGGTTCAGAGATACAGAGCAAAGAATTACAAGCCTAAGCAGAAAGCAAAGAGCTTTGGCCTCATTTATGCCTACTTGCAGGCACATAAACTAACCTAATCACAGGGCAACTGCATGCATGGTTCCTGGGTTAGGGGAATGCTCTATGTTCAGAATCAGAATTCAGGATGCTGAATAGGTGAATGTATTTGGTCTCCACAAAGGGTGGAGATGGAGTGAGGAAACAGGAGAGGGTGAGACAGTGAAAAATCTGGATGATGGAAATGTGAGCTGAGTACATTTTAAGTAGTCTTCATTGTTACGGGGAAAAAAAATAACAAGAATGACTGCACTTTGAGAGGGAGGAATATTATGAACTACTGCTGGTTTTCAATGCATTTACATATTTATGAAAAATTATATTTAGATGTTCTTCAATATCATTCAGAAAACCAAACTTTATTTACATATTAATATATAGTTATTTATTTGTTTATGCAAATTTCTCTTTTAAGAATTTGGTCATAGAGCGAGCACTAACAGGCTTCCCAAAGCATAGGTTAATTCTCCCATGAGGCCTTCATCAAGTTACTTATCTTTTTGTGTGTTTTCAACTGGAGATCTACTGTTCTCAGACTAGTTATGACACTAAACACTATATGTTATTTATTTATCCATTTGTTTAGTTACATATCCTTTCACTCAAAAAATAATTGTTGACAGTCTAATATGTGTGCTGGGCACTTCACAGTACCATTGATTCATTTAGAATATTTATTGATCACTACTCTGTATTGTTAAAACCAATAAATAATATGAAGCTTTCTCTTTTTCAAATCTCTTGATCTCGCTGCCTTTTGAACTTTACTTTGTGCTTTTTATCCAAATTTATTCATTATAATTAATTTTAAAATATTCTTGAATATAGAGGAGTTGTCAATTATACATAAATAAATGAGACAAAAATATGGAATCACTTTACAGAGTATAAAGCAGTGTATATATGCGGAGCTGTGTTTCTCTTATTTGTGGTCACTTACTGCCATTGATAGGGCAAGGATGAATAGCTCATACAGAAGCATAGACTGACTGGGTCCCTTCCTCCCTCTTCCAGAAAATGGTATGGCAACAGTTAGCTCAATGGATGAGAAAGAATGTGAAAAATGGAAATTTACAAAAAACAATTGTTTCTCTTCCCTCTAGTCTCTTATTCCATTTGAGCAAAGCTGACTTGCTTTAGGACAGAGTGTGATTGTTAAGCCTTCCTGTAAGTTACCAGTATGCTTTTAACTTAAGTATTGATGCTGCTGCTATAGGCCCCTTCTGACATTCTTTTACATGTTTTATTCTGTAAAGGGATGTTTTACAAAGATCCATCGCTTGCTAGCTCCTGATGAATAGGGTATATCAAATTGGTTTTGCAGGACTGAGTGTTAAACAGTACTTAAATGGTACTGGAGTCAAATTCTTGCTGGGATCCCCCAATGAATTGTAAATGTCCCAATCCCCAAAGTGTATCGCAGTGCACCTCTGAAAGCAGTCAGTCATTTTTTCATTAAGCAGTGATTTGATTAGATAAAAATAAAAGTTGCTTGAGCATTCATTTTTGCAGCAGTGCATAACAAATTTATGCAAATTCTCCTGCCACTAATCTGCATGCAAAATATAAAAGTGATTCCAAGCCATGTGCACCTGTATTGAAGTTTAATCAGGTACAAATATTAATGGAAAGAATGAAGCTTTTAAGAAAGTCACAGCTGTTTGAGGTTTGTAAAATGCTGCATAGAGAGTTTTAGTGTATTAATGATAATTTTGCTGTTTTCAGACTAAACAAAAAAAATTTAAAGGAAATCCCAAACAAAACAATTCTTTAATGACATGAGGGGAATACAGATAAACAAAGATTGAGCTAAATGATCTGGCTGGTTTAATAATCAAAATGGGACTCAATTGTTTGTAATGTATAAACTAAGAAGGAGGTTTTTATTGAGAATGTTATTGCATTCTCAAGGACAACTAGAATAGTTCTAGGCAAAGAATGGATATCTAACACCTAGATGGTGCCTAATACATAATAGATTCTCAATAAATTTTTGTTAAAATTATTCTTAATTCATGTTGATTAACTGCACAAATCATTTCAAATGTTATAAAAGGAATGGTGTATCAACTCTCAAGAGAGTGAAAAACTGATTTATACTTTACAATGGTAAGAAAAAGAATAATAATTTGAATGCTGGGAACTGTGCTGAACACTTTACATATATTATTTTATTAATTATCATAACAACTCATGAAGTAATAGCCCACTTTTAGAGACAAACTGAGCCTAATATACATGACAATTCATATAGCTATTTTTTCTCCAAAGTTCTGGTCTTGCCTCTGTATCACAGTATTCATATTACCCCATTCGGTACATCAAAGAATTTATGGGTCCCTGTAGGAGGCCAATTGTGTGACTTTTGGCAACCAGTATCAAATTCATCTGAGAATGTAAGATTCTAAATCAGACTTCCACAAATCTTTGGGAATAGAGTATGAACTTCCAAATATAGAAAAGATACTATAGTGAAGGACTGACATCTGCCGGTATGTTTCTCTTAATATTATTATTATTTTAAAATTTATTTTGTCTGGTCTTGGAGCACTGATCTGAGTGCTATTGGGTGAGAGAGGCTAAAAAGTATTTTTATACATCTCTGTCTCTCACAATTTATGGTTGTGTGGAATGTGTCGTAAACTTACTTATGAATTTTATTCTTTAAAATTGAACATGGTACTGCCTTCATCCATGGCAGGCCTGAAAATTAACAGGTATACTTGTAAAACTTAATGCTACAAGTTTTCCATGCCAGTAAAATGTAGTGAGCAAGGACCCCAAGCCACACCTTTGTCTATTTTTAGGGGAAGAAAAGAATGATGAAAGGGATAATTCCTGGGCTTATGTCCAATGTGACTTCCATGCCTTGATAGAAACAGTTCTCTGAAGTGTTAAGAAAGTGAGGGACCCAGGATTAAGTTACTCTGTAAGCCATTGTGATTCAGGTAACTTGGAAGATAAAAAAAAAATTCTGTGTTAGTAATGAAAGAAGGTCACCTATATTTTCTTTACCTCAAAAATATGGGTTTCTAGTGCTAACTCCTTATGTAGGCATCTAAAACTTAAATGATCTGGCTTCAATTTACCCCTTCAAGGTAAATTGATCAGTCTAGTACAAACTAACTCTCTCTGGACAGGTGTTCTTACACTCTCCTGAAATTTGCCTTCTTTGTTTACACCTTTTTAAACCTTTTTCTGGAATGCCTTCCCTCTACTCTTCTTTCATTCATCACCTCATCCAGATATGAATCTTTTTTATCAAGGTCCAACTCAAATCTCATCTCCACAGAGACTTGCTTGCTTTAAACATCAGTTCAGAACAATTGGACTTTATTAATAATTCTGTGATATTGTCTGTGTAATTATTTATGAATTTTCTTTTTTCGTCTTTCTTCCTTTGCATTTAAATCCCCCCCACAATCTTCTCCCTTGCTTCTTTTCTTCCTTACTTCAACAATTACTTGCTGAGTGTCTGCAAACCAGTGCGTATTTGTTTCTGGGAACACAATTGTTGTCTTAAGCAGACACAGGGCTTGCCTGAATGATTTTCTGCTCCATTTAAGTCACACTTGAATTAAATGGAGCAGAAAACCATGATTAAAGAAATATCTTACAGCTACTTTGAAGTAAAAGAACATACTTCAAAGGGAGTAGATGACAAAGGTCCAACATAGACTAAGAAAATGGAGTGGCGAACACCACCTGAAGAAGTGATAACTAAGCTGAAGTCTAAAACTTGATTAATTATTAACCAGGTTGTGAGGTAAAGCATAGGAACAGCATGGGAATTGCATATGGGAAGGTCCTGTGGTGAGAGGATGAATGGGGCAACTTCAAAGTAATGAAAGAAGGTCACTGTGGCTGGAATGCGTATATGATTCATTATTTTTTGCTCACGGTCTCTTCTCAAACACATTATATACCTTTGGACAGGGATCATTTGTTGTGTTTGTTTTTACCTAATTTATTTGAAAGGATTTCAGTGATCACTGGGTACAAGCCCCAGTAGTTCCTGAAAGGCTCACTGGTTTGCTGAAGGTCACACACGCAGAGACTTGGGTCTACTGAACACCTTCCCACACATCCAGTCATCTTTCGTTGATATGCTTCTTTGTAACTTTGTAAATTGTTAGTGCATCGCTGGAATAAAACTATACCTGTGGGAGAAGGTTGCCAAATGTTTGCATTTACAGCTGGTTACTGTGTGATCATCTGTAGAACAGGGGAGACTAGGAAGGTGTAGAATCAAAAGGTATTTCATTACATAAAATAATTTTATAGGATGAAGGTATAATCCATGTTCAGGACAAAAAAGCACATGCTAGGGAAGAAATCTACATTTGTGAAGGATTATGCTGACTAGACTTTGGAATACATAGAAGAAGGACTCAATCTTTGAGGGAAGACCATTTGAAATAAGAGATATATGATATTATAATGATCAGATTCAGAAATTATTGGATTTAATCCTGTTCCAAACAATATCTTGAAACTGAAGGATAAAATAAACAATAACTTGGTTGGGGCTGCAGAGGCATGATAGTTTTAATATATTGTTCTAAAATTCTTTGACATTCTAACCATTGACAAGTAAGGGTTGATGTCTCTTTCCCTTAAATCTGAGCTCTGTGATGGATTGACCAATAGAATACAGTGAACATGACACTATGCCAGTTTCTGGGTCTATTCCTAAAAAACTGGCATCTTCCACTTCTCTCTTAGGAAGCTCACTCTAACAATCTAGCTATCATGCTATGAGGAAGATAAGCAGCTTGTACAAAAGCCCACATTGAAAAGAATCAAGGCCTCTGGCCCACAGCCCTGGGTAAGCTCACAACAGTTACCAAATATGTAAGTGAACCACCTTTAAAGTAAATTCTACAACCCCCAATTCAGCCACTCGATCTGACACTTTATAGAGAAGAGACAAGCTGCTCCTGCCAAGACCTGCCAAAAATCGCAGATTTATGAGCCAAGTAAGTGATTATTATTGTCTGCAGCAAGTAAATTGTGGAGTGGTGTGTTAGTAATTCATAATCAATACACCTGGGGATACCACGCAGACCTGTAGAGGACTAGACAATTTAGAAAAATCTCAGTTGTCATAAAAGATTCTCCAGTTTTAGAAGTTGAAGGCAAATTGGGGAAGCCAAGAACACCCTGGTAAATTGAAAGAACACCAAAACAAATCCATCAATCAGATGGAGCAATTATGGGGTCCCAAGGAAATGTAGCAGTAAGAATTAGATTTACGGTGAGTGGGTGGAAGATATATTTAGAAAAACTAGAAAATGATGTTCAGATTCCAGGAGACTAAAGGTAGATCTTTGTGAAAAGGCAAATGGACTGTTTAAGAACATAGGTAAAATAGGATAGGGCCAAAGACCATGTCACCAACAGAGATGTGAGTTTCTGAGGTCCTTGAATATCTGACTGCAACCTGATATGTCGCTTCCTCAGCCTGTCTCTGGCTCACAGTTTAGCCCCTACATGCCTAGCCCAACTGCTTCACTATGGGGTCTTGACACATGCTATTCCAAGCACCCTGGGGCATTGAGTGTTTCAGTTTGCACAAATTGGTTGATACCTCTTTCAGTTCATGTATCTGAGCTCAAAAATTAACAAGATGGAGAATAGAGTTAATGTGTTTCAGAAGTGCTTGTCAAACATGGGAATATATTTTGAAAGTGAGGTTTACTTATATATGTAATTATTCTCCATTTGTATGCAATGTCAGTTTTGCCATGAATTGTTTGTGAGGTGAGAATGATTTCAGGCAACTTAGAGTCAGGTTTGAGAGTAAATTATGGGTCCAGAGAACAGTCGTTCTTAGTTTGAAAAGGATAAATTATATGTTACTATAAGGGCATTTGGGTCAAGTCATCTTAACTAAAAACAGGGATTAAGTAATAAATTAATTATACTATGTTTAGTACCAGTAGTTCCTGTCTTTGATAAGCCTATTCATTTTAACAGGTGACTATATAGAATACATTAATGCAACTGAAAAATGGACAGTGCATATGCATGACTATGAACTAAAAGGGTTTCATGTTTAATGGTTAGGTTCTCACATTTGATTCAGTTAGGCCTTGGAGAAACATTCACTTCATTTGTCATTAGTTCAAGAAAGTTGAGTGTTAACCTGATATCTGAAATGGCTGCCTGGATGGAAAAGGCAATAGGAGGTACAATTTATTTTTGTCTTTCTATTTATTTTT
>PVJL010002788.1:136444-180936 GCA_004026885.1 Lyroderma lyra
TGTTAGACTTATTGGGGTGACATCTGTTAGCAAGGATTACATAGGTTTCAGGCATACAATTCTACAGTGCATTGTCAACTTGTTGTATAATAAGTTCACCACCTAATGTGACTTCTCTTTCCATCACCTTATATTTAGCTTCCCCCCTCCTCTCCCACCCCCTCCCCTTTCTCCCCTCCCTGACCCACTCGTCCCCAAAAGGAGGTACAATTTTTGAGAGAGTTTTGGAACAATTGATGTTCCTGGGAAGTGAATGATGTTTATGCTTTTCTGAGGTTTGCTTACCAGTGTGGGTGCTATTCTAAATGGAGTGCCCTACAGATTCCAAACATATGCCACATTCATTTTATCCAGATGATGAATGACTTATTGATATTCAAGGCTTTGTACTATTTGTGACTCCAGTTCTTTTAATGGCTATGATGTCATGGAAATGACACTGGAAGAGATGCTATTAATGGTCACTATTCAGCCTTTTATTTTAAATGAAGCCAAAGGGTAATTGGGGTTGGGCATGAGGTCAGCTTATATAGCACATGTTCCTTAAAGTCATCTGTGTGTTCCTCTTGTGCAATCTTGTGAAAAAAATAGAAGCCAATTTGAACACTACCACATTTTGGATGAATTTTCATTTGAGGAGCTCCATAAAACTCCTACAAGTCAGATTCAGAGTTTTCAGAAGATTGCCAAAGATTGTGCAGTGTTGTTGGCAGGAGGAAAAACAACAAGCAGGTGTTTTAGCAGAGAGGAGCCCATTTTGGAAGCTATTTCTGGACATTCATTGAGAGAGACTGGGAAGGAAGCTATTTCAGAAAAAAAAGATGAGATAGTCTGACTTGGGCATGCATCTGTCTAAAAGTAAGCTTACAAATTTAAGAGTTTCAGGCCCCTAAAAGAACTTCAGGCAGATGTAATCACTAATTAATCTCTTGAACTTTGCATGAAAATTCTGTCTGGCACTGTAACTAATCTTGTGACAACTTGATGTTATTGTGGCAATGGTTTGCTTTAGTTTGGCTTTCTTCTATTTATTTTTAACATGCTTTTTTCTGTATTTAACACATTTTTTAAAAACCTGAAGAGTTAGGAATTCATAGCTGCTTTCATTATCAACTGATTGTATGACTTTTGATAAGTCCATTATCTCCCCAGCCTCCCTTTTCTCATATATAAGAAAAATAAAATAAACTATGTGGTATGTTAGCTCTATTCCAACTCTAGAGCCAATGATTTATTTGGACCCAAGCTATAAAACCATGAGTCAGAGAGTTCAACATTTATAAATTATCTCCCCATCTTTTACCAACTGATGAAAATGGGAGGAATGTAGAACTCCTCAATAGCTGGAGAAGAATAATTACTTTAACAAGACAGAGCTCTGAGGGCATAATTTGCATGTATATCACTGCTTGAAGACTATTTACTTAGCAAATATTAATTGATTATAATCTATATACCAGGCACTGTGCTAGATGCTGAAATTATCACTGTAAGTAAAACATACATAGTCCTTTCCCTCAGGGGGTTTAAAGACTAATAAAAAAAACTACAAATTATAAATACTGTAATTATATAATGATAACTGAAATTACTTAATTACTAAGAAGGACAATTAAAATGGGTGAAACTAGTCTATAGAGGAATAGGGCTTACAGTGAGCTCACAGAAGGTTTCCCTTAAGAAGATATATTATCAAGTATCATAGAACCTAGTACAAAAGAAGTCCACACTAAAGATTGGATTATTGAGAAAGAAGGTCCAAGATGGCAGAATAGTTGAACATGATGTCTGCTGTATCACATGGTCACATTAAAATTACAACTATATTATGAAACAATCAACCTTGAGAAACACCTGAAGGCTAGATCAACAGAACCCCTATAACTAAGGGTATAAAGAAGAGGCCACAGAGGGACACAACAAAATGGCAGTATGAGAAGCACTTCTGAAAAATACCTCTGGAGATTACAACTAAGAAAACACCTATACCTCAACCAAGGACCCACTACACATCATACAATCACAATTAAGAAACCCACTCATTGCATTAAAGTACGTACAGGTGGGCAGAGGGTTAAATAAAAGAGAAATAAAGGGGAGAGTGGGGACATAGCTATATGTAGGTCACCTCTTGGAACTCTACCCCTGGGGGGATGGAGGAGGAAGAAGGTAGCAGGAGAGCTCTCCGGACCTCACTCGGTTGGCAGGACAGAGGAAAGGGGGCCCAGAAGTGGGGGCACAAGATACTGCACCCACCTCACTTCGGCCTCAGGAGGTACAGACCAGTTCACAAATGGCAGCAGCTGGGCTTCATTCTGGTTCCCAGAGAAGAGGGAGCAGTTGGGAGGTGAGGAGTCACAGTGCAAATGCTCCAACTAGGAAGGAGAAGGAGAGAAAGAACTGCATGTGTTTCTCAGCCCACGACCAGGATAATCTGAAAGACTAGCAAACAGGACTAACCCTAAAGCTCAGGGCAGAATCTGTGTATGGCACAAACAGATAACAGAAATGTGCAATCACACCAAAACTCCCTGCAGAACCCCATGGAGCCATAAGAAGATAACAAAGCCACAAAGGCCCCTTCCCCACAGACCTTTGCCCACCCAATATCAGCAGTGACCATGAGAGAAACTACAGCTGTTAGGGTCTAGACAGGTTGCAAATATGAGAAACCAGAGAATTAAAGCGGTAGAGACAGATGACCCATCAGAAACAGAGCTCAAAGCAATATTATAAAAATGCTTAAGGAAATAAATGACAATTTCAGCAGAGAGATATCAAGCTTTAAAGAAGACTTACAAACTATTATAAAGGGCCAGAGATAGATGACTACATTAACTGAAATGAAGAACAGAATAAAAGTAACTAAGTTAGATAAAATAGAAGCGCAAAGCAGTAATTTGCAGGAAAAGTCAGTAGAAACATCCATTTAGAATACATAGATATGAGAATCCAGAAAAACTAGGATAGTTTGAAATTCTGGGACAATTTTAAGTGGGAGAATATCAGAATCATAGGTGTAGCAGAAGGGATAGAAGAAAAGCAAGGGATCAAGACATTATTTGAAGAAATAATGACTGAAAATTTTCCTAACCTGGTGAGGGAAATAGTCATACAAGTACCAGATGCAGAGTCCCAAACAAGATAATCCCAAACAAAAATACACCAAGACACATCATAATTAAAATGGCAAAAGTTAAAGGAAAAGAGAACATTCTAAAAACAGCAAGAGTTAACAGATATCACCCCAATAAGTTCAACAATAAAAATAAATTTAAAAACTTAAAAAAAAACAGCAAGAGAAACACAAGTACTAACTTATAAGAAACACCCATTCAATTCTTAGCTGATTTCTCACCAGAAACTTTACAGGCAAGAAGGGATTGGCAGAAAATATTCAATGTGATGAAAACCAAGGATCTACAACCAAGAATCATGTATCCAGCAAGGCTAGCATTCAAAATTGAAGGACAGATAAAGACCTTCTCAGATAAGGAAAAGTTAAAGAAATACATCCTCACCAAACCAGTACTACAAAGAATATTAGAGGGACTTCTTTAAGATGTAAAAAGGGATGGGAGAGTGGATAAAATAAGGGAAAGGGATGGAGAAATTTAGTTTCATTGTTGACATAAAATCAAAAGCAACAAAGAAACAAAACTCATGGACACAGTCAATAATTTAGTAGTTACCTAAGGGTAAAGGGGCTGTGGGGTGGGAGAGAAGGGACAGGGACATAAATATATGGTGTTAGAAAGAGAACTGACTCTGGGTGATAAACATATACTATAACACATAAAATATGTAATGTAGAATTGTACACCTGGGACTTATGTATTTTTTACTAATCAATGTCACACCAATAAGTAAAAAGAAGAGGCCACAATTTATTGCCATTAGAACATACATATAACTCAATGGAACAGAATGGAGAACCCAGAAATAAATGTACCTATATAGTCATTTACTCTATGTAACAAAGGACGTAGGTATACAGTCTATTCATTAAATGGTGCTGGCAACATGCAAAAATATTAAACTGGACCATCTTCTTACTTCATATACAAGAATGAACTCAGAACACGTTCAAAACTTGATGTAAGACCCAAAACCATAAAACTAGAAGAAAACATAGTCATTAAACTCTCAGACTTTACCCTAAGTAATATTTGTACTGATATATCTCCTTTTGCAAGGGGAACAAAAGAAAAAATAAACAAATGGGAGTATATAACACTAAAAAGTTTTTGTACATCAAAGGAAATGATCCACCAAACAAAAAGACATTCTACTGAATGGAAAAAGATATTTGTCAGTGATACATCTTTTAAGGGGTTAATATTGAAAATTTATAAAAAACTCATACAACTCAACACCAATAAAAACAATCTAATTAATAAGTGGGCAGAAGACCTGAATAGGCATTTCTCCAAAGAGGATATACAGATGGCCAAGAGACATATGAAAACATGCTCAAAATCACTAACCATCTGAGAAATGCAAATAAAAACCATAAGGAGATATCACCTCACACTTGTCAGAATATCCATCATCAATAAATCAACAAACAACAAGTCCTGATGAAGATGAGGAAAGGGCATCCTTGTGCACTGTTGGTAGGATTGTAAATTGGTGCAGGCAATATGGAAAACAGTATGGAGGTTTCTCAAAAATTTAAAAATAAAACTATGTAATGCCCCAGCAATTCCACTCCTGGGTATTTATCCACAGATATCCAAAACATTAATTTGAAAAGACATATGCACCCCTATGTTCAATTCAGCACTATTTACACTAGCCAATATATGGAAACTACTGAAATGCCATCAATATACAATTGGATAAAGAAAAAGTAGTGTGTGTGTGTGTGTGTGTGTGTGTGTGTGTGTGTGTACACCATGGAGTATTGCTTTGCACTAAAAAAGAATGAAATCTTAACCATTTGTGACAACATGGATGGTCAAACTGAAAAAGACAAATAACATATCATCTCACTTGTATGTGGAATCTAAAGTACAGAATAAATGATCAAAAACAAACAACTCCATAGCTATAGAGAACAAACTGATGGTTACTAGATGAGGGAGTTTTGGGGAGCTGGATGAGAATGGTGAAGGGATTTGGAAGTACAAATTGGCAGTCATAAAATAGCCATGAGGATGTAAAGTACAATATGGGGAATATAGTTAATATTGTAAAACCTATGTATATGTCAGATGGATTCTGAACTTATCGAGGGGAGCATTTCATATATTATGTAAGTGTTTAACTACTGTGCTGTTTAACTGTTATGAAATAATATTGACTGCCAACTATAACTGAAAAATAGTCATGGGAATGTATAGTACAGCATTGGGAACACAGCTAATAGTTTTCTGATAACTGTGTATTGTCAGATGGATAATGGACTTATTCAGGTTATTATTTTGTGAAGTATATAAATGTCTAATCACTATGTTGTTTTGTATCCCTGAAGCTAATTTGAAATATAGAAGCTAAAGTTTGATTATTGAACTGGTTGCTTTTACTCTGTTCCATGATTCTAACAAATTCCTAATCTTCATTATTTATCCAAAATAGGTTCAGGATAGAATGGTACCGAGAAAACCATACCTGTGATTAGGTTTGGTTTTCACAAAGACTATGTAGCATCGGAGGGACATTCTAAATGCAGGGTTAATGTGAATTCATACTTAATTTTCATTTGCCATAAATAGGAATTGTAAGATGTGTTAAAATTTTGTGGATGCTTATGGTGCCCAGGAGTAGATATAGTGTCATTATTCAAACAGTTTACTGTTGAACGAGACTACCTGAATTCTAATCTTGACTCCTCAAAGTTGTTAGCTATGTAGCTCAGGGTAAGTTATTTAACCTTTCTGAAAAATGTGAAAGAAATAAATAAGATACTCTACGGGAAGGGTTTAGCACAGCGCATGGCACCTAAAATCAATAAATGCTAGCTATTGTTGCTGTTAGTATTTAACACAAAAAATAATCACCTTCTTCTTCACGTTTCTGGAAGAAATACATAAGAAGTGTACCAAGTAACCATTTCCCCTTATACTGCCTACTCTGAATAATGGACATCAACTTGACCAAGAAAAAAGAAGAATGGGAGCTGGTGAGGCTTTTAGGAAAATTTCAGAGGAATAGAATGATTCCTGCTATATGGGAAGAAGCTAAAGGCAATTCAGAAAGAAGTCATAAACTTAACTATTATTGCAATCTAACCTTCAAGGAACTGCCATTGCTAAGTAATTAAAATACTGTTGTTTTGATGGAGGTGATAATGTTGATGTATCTGTGTGTATATGTGTGATGTAAGATGTATGTTTGTGTGTGTGTGTGTGTGTGTGTGTAAGTGACAGAAGGGGTGAGGAAGAAGAAGAGGGGGGGAGAGGGAGAGACAGGCTTTAATTGACCTTTAAATATTTTTTGGATTATTATTTATTGGAGTTGCTTAAAGTAGGATTCACTTGTTATGACAAGGCCCTGATATCTTTCCTTAAAATCTTTATAATTTAACTGTCCTGGTAGAAGTTTTGCACATACACATTCTCAGTGTATAATCACTTATGATGAGAATGATGACCGATTTGAGTCACATCATATGGTTTAATGACAGTCATTACTATCCAAGAAAGTTTATCATTTGTTTGAGTATGAATTTTGCTTAGGAATGCTATGAGGCTCTTTTAGGCCTGTTATGAAGTAAATATAACTTAATTGAGTTTTTTACCTTGAAACAGGTATGGTTACATTTTCTTGCAGTTTGTAGGCTCATATTTATCTTTCTATCTTTGGCTTTGCTACCAAAATGCTTCTCTTCAGTGCTGATGGAACATAGTTCTGTATTCCAGTCTGAAACTCAGATCTTTTATTTTGGTATTAGTGTGCCCTAGTCCTTAGGATTTATATATTTTCTTTGCCAATACATACCCTTTGCTGAAGTTATGGCCTTTCCACATGGATCATGGTCATTCTTACTGTCATGCACATCTTTGCTCACGTTCCCTACGTGCATCAAAGGATTTCCGAAACCCTTCTAGCCTAGGTAATTTTATCCCATTAATGAAATTCCTCTCCTGCTCCTCCTTATCAATTATTTCTAGGTCACATTGGACTTTTCTACTGTGAGTTCCTACTAAAATATAAGGCCCCATAACATCTACTGTTTTTTTTTTTGGAGAGCCACTAACCCTCCAGACCTAGCATATAACTATGCTCCAGGGAGATTCTCAGCAAATACATAATAACTTGATTCTGTCCTCTGCAACAGTGCAACATGAGAAGACTCAATGGAAGATAAGAGGAAAAAATACACAAAATGTTTGTATCATACTCATAATCTCTTCACAATTATGTACATTTAAGGAGAGGAAGAGGTGCACATTTCATATCCTTACTACCCATATAAAGAGAGCTGTCATTTTCTTTTGCTCAAGGCCAAGGATGATCTTTCAAACAGCTGGATTTGAGATACTCTAAGCTTGTGGCGTCTGTGTAAACAGTATTCAGAGCTTCTACCTCTTCTAATTTTGTCATTATACCTCATGATTTAGGGAAAGACAATATGCTGATGAATAAGAAAGTCAGATATAAGTTCACTGGACAACACTAATAAAGTTAGCATTGTCCAGTGAACTTATTTTTCATAAATTTAAGGATGGAAGTTTGGAGAGTAAGTTTTCCTATAGATTCTGCATTCCTTGACCTACAGTCTTGGTTAGAAGCATAAATGATGGGACTGTATAAATTGTGTTTTTTTTTTTTTCTTTTCCCATCACCATATATTTGTGTCCCTATCCCTGGTCCTCCATCCCCATCCCCCTCCTACCTTCAAATAACTAGTAATTTATTGACTGTCTCCATGAGTTTTGTTACTTTGTTGTTTTCAATTTTATGTTCCACATGAGTGGAATCATGCAGTTCTTGATGTTTTTCTATCTTACTTCACTTAGCATGATGATCTGCCCATTTTTAATTGTTTTTTTTTGTTTTTGCTTTTATTCTATTTTGATTATTTCCTTATTCTGTTCTTTAGATTCCACATATAAATGAGATCATATGGTATTTGTCTTTCTCAGTCTGACTAATTTCACTTAGCATGGTATCTTCTAGTTCCATTCATGTTGTTGCAAAAACTAATACTTTATTCTTCTTTGTGGCTGAGTAATACCCCATTGTGTAAATGTACCAAGCTTCTTTATCCAATCATTTATTAATGGACATTTAGGTTGTTTCCATATCTTTACTATTGTGAATAATGCTGCAATAAACATAGGTGTGAATATATTTTTTTGAATTAGTGTTTTGGATTTCTTTTGATAAATACCCAGGAATGGAATTGCTGGATCATAAGGTAGTTCCATTTTTAATTTTTTGAGGAACCTCCATTCTATTTTCCATAGTGGTTGGACAAATTTGCAGTCCCACCAGCCGTGTAAAAGGGTTCCCTTTTCTCCATATCCTCATCAACATTTGTTGTTGATTGATTTATTGATGACAGCCATTTTGAAGGGAGTGAGGGGGTATCTCATAGTGGTTTTGATTTTCATTTCTCTGATGATTAGTGACGTTGCACATATTTTTATGTGTCTATTGGTCATCTGTATGTTCTCTTTGGCAAAATGTCTATTTAGGTCTTACACCCATTTTTTAAGTGGGTTTGGTTTTCTGGGTGCTGAGTTGTATGAGTTTCTTATAAGTTTTGCTTATTAATTCTTTGTCAATTACTTCATTGGCAAATATTCTCTCCAATTCTGTGGGATGTCTTTTTGTTTTGTTGATGGTTTCTTTTGTTGTGAAAATCTTTTTAATCTGATGTAGTCCCATTTGTTTACTTTTTATTTTGTTTCCCTTGCCTGAGGAGATATATCATGGGAAGTATTGCTAAGGGTAATGTCTAAGAGGTTACTTCCTATATTTTCTTCCAGGAGTTTTATAGTTTCAGGTCTTATATTTAGGTCTTTAATTCATTTTGAATTTATTTTTGTATATGGTGTAAGAAGGTGATCCAGTTTCATTTCTTTGTATGTATCTTTCCAGTTTTACCAGCACCATTTTTTGAAAAGACTGTATTTATCCTAATGCAAGTTCTTGCTTCCTTTATCATAGATTAGTTGGCTATATAGATACGGATTTATTTCTGGACTCTCTATTATGTTCCCTTGATCTATGTGTCTGTTTTTATGCCAATACCATGCTGTTTTGATAAGTTTGGCCTTGTAATATAATTTGAGGTCTGGTAGTGTGATTCCTCCAACTTTGTTTTTTTGTTTTGTTTTGTTTTTTTGTTGTTGTTTTTTTTTTCCCTCAGGGTTGCTATGGCTATTCCAGGTCTTTTATGGTTCCATATAAATTTTGGGATTATATGTCCTATTTTTGTGAAGAATGCCTTTGATATTTTCATGGGAATTGCATTGAATCTATAAATTGTTTTGAGTAGTATAGAAATTTTAACTATATTCATTCTTCCTATTCATGAGCGTCGTATGTGTTTCCATTTATTTGTGTCTTTTTTTACTTCTTTCTTCAGTGTCTTACAATTTTCTGAGTACAGGTCTTTACTTCCTTGGTTAAATTTATTCCTAGGTTTTTATTTGTTATGCAATTGTAAATGGAATTGTTTCCTTAATTTGTCCTTCTGCTAGTTTGTTATTGGTGTATCAGAATGCACCTGATTTCTGTATATTGATTTTGTATCCTTCTACTTTATTAAATTTATTTATCAGTTTCAGTAACTTTGGGGTCGAATCTTTGGGATTCTTTATATACAGTATCATGTCATCTGTAAACAACAATAGTTTTACTTCTTTTCTTCCTATTTGGATATCTTTCTTGTCTGATTGCTGGGGCTAGAACTTCCAGTATTAGGTTCAATAAATATGGTGACAGTGGCCATGCTTATAGTTTTTCCCCATTGAGTTTGATGTTAGCAGTGTGTTTATCATATATAGCCTTTATTAAATTGAAATATGTACCTTCTATTTCCACCTTGTTGAGCATTTTTATCAGAAATGGCTGCTGAATTTTGTCAAATGCTTTCTCTACATCCATTGAAATGACCATATTGCTTACACAGAGTTCAATTAATACTACTTGATAGAAATGTGCTTGGACAGTAAAGGATATGAAGACCTGGGGAGTACTAAACCAAAAAGAACTAACCACCAGAATGGACTGGCCCCTTGGGGCTGAATCAAAAGCACGTCCTTTGGAAAAACAGAATTAATTGAACTCTTATTTCACTGTCTGTGACATTCTTTTCCATTGAAGGCCTTTTGCCTTCTTTCTTAGTAGTTTCCATTCAGGAAACAGGGTATGTGCTAGTTCAGCAAGGCACTCTTAAATGTTAATAACTTATTCTTCACCATTTGACACATAAGTATATCATCTTAAGTTTTAAAGTTCACATACTTCTTATATTTTTCTTTTGGACACAGAAACTCTTAACAGTTTTCTTTTGCATCATCTTCCTCTCCCCATTTAATTATAACAAGGATCAGCTTTCCCTTTCCTGGTGGTGACTCAAACATAGCTAAAGGGCCTCTTCTCACACATCTTTAAGTAGAAAACAGTCAATGTTTGCCCTAAAGTCAAACAGAGAATATTTTAGCTAAGATGCAGGACAGTTGACGCAGTTATGAGTGACTGAAAAAAGAATTGTAATGGAAAAGACACTGGCATTTTTAGCTCTAACATTTGCTATTGTGAGTGTTAGCACTTTGTTAAAAGCGTATACATACCTGGTAAGATTTTTAAGCAGAAAGTTGGAAAATTGGTATAGAAATTTATTTTTGCATATACCTATCTTTCCATTAAGTAGTAAATGTTACTGGCTCCCTGATGACCTCCTTCACTTCTTTCTCTTTCTCCTAAGAGCACCCTGACCAACCTTAAAAGCTTCATTGAATAAATGAGAAAGGTTACTTACTCCTCTAGATTCCAAAGAATAACAGAGAATGTAATTTACATTCATATTCATTTTCCTACTCCAACATGAATAACACACACATGCACACACACTCCTATCTTTACTTTGTATTATTAATTACAGAGATTGAACACAAGAGGAACAACACATTGTTGAATTTAGATCAACAGTGCAATACAAGACATCAAATTATCTATTTGTTACCTAAAGCCAGACTTGGAATCTTATAGAATGAGCACCAGTCCTGGGGTTTTAAGACCTGAGTGTAAATTTCACATTTGCCACATACTGGTTGAATAACCATTGGCAAAACACTTAAGCATCTATTTAACTCTAAAGCAGTGTTAATAGTTGTTCTTTTTTTTATCTGTTTAGATTAAATTGCTTTATTTTTATATATATAAAATATTTGTATTGTTAGACTTATTAGGGTGACATTAGTTATCAAGAGTTGCATAGGTTCCAGGTGTACAATTCTATAGTGCATCATCTGTTTGTTGCCTTATATGTTCACCACCCGGTGTGAGTTCTCTTTCCATCACCATGTATTTGGCTTCCCCTCCCCCCTTGCCCTTAACTAACCCTTAAACTACTGATTATGTCCATGAATTTTGTTTCTTTGTTTCTTTCTTTTTTTCTTTCAGTTTTTCATTCCACATATGATTGAAGTCATATGGTTCTTGGTTTTTTCGGTCTGGCTGATTTTGTTTAGTATGATGTTCTCCAGGTCCATCCATTTTGTCACATATGGCAGTATTTCATCTTTTCTTATAGCTGAGTAATATTCCATTGTGTATATGTACCTCAGCTGCTTTATCTAGTCATTTGTCACAGGGTACTTTTTTGTTTCCATGTTTTGGCCACTGTGAACAGCGCTTCAATGAACACTGAGGTACAAAAGTCTTTGCAGAGTAAAGTTTTCAAGTTTTTTAGGTAGATACTCAGAAAGGGGATTCCTGGGTCATATGGTAACTCCATTCCCAATTTTCTGAGGAACCTCCACACCATCTTCCAAAGTGGTTGTACCAAATTTCATTCCCACCAGAAGTGTACCAGAGTTCCTTCTTCTCCACATCCTCTCAAGCACTTGTTGTTCCTTGTCTTGTTTATAATAGCCATTCTAACAGGTGTGAGGTGGTGTCTTGTGGTTTTGATTTGCATTTCCTGGATAGCTAATGAGGTTGAACATTTTTTTCATATGTCTGTGTCTATTTGTATTTCTTCATGGGAGAAGTGTCTGTTTAGGTCATCTGCCTGAAACACCCGCTTTTTAATTGGGTTGTTTGTTTTATTGTTGTTAATTCATATTAGTTCTTCATATATTTTAGATATTAGACCCTTATCAGATGCATTGTTTGCAAATATTTTCTCCCATTCAGTTCACTGTCTTTTTGCTTTGTTGATGGTTCCTTTTGCTGTGCAGAAGCTTTTCTGTTTGATGTAGTCCCATTCATTTATTTTCGCTTTTACTTCCCTTGCCTTTGAGGTCAGGTTCATGAAGTCTGCCTTGAGCCCTAGGTCTATAAGTTTAGTACCAATGTTTTCTTCTGTACAGTTTATTGTTGCAGGTCTTATATGGAGGTCTTTAATTCATTTTGAGTTAATTTTAGTCTATGGTGAGAGTTCCCAGCTCAGACTCATTCTTTTCCATGTGTTTTTTCCAGTTTTCCCAGCACCAACTACTGTAGAGACTGTCTTTTCCCCACTGCATATTTTTAGCTTCTTTATCAAAAATTATTTGTCCATTAATTTGTGGATTTATTTCTGTGTTTTCAGTTCCATTTCATTGGTCTATGTGTCTGTTTTTCTGCCAGTATCAAGCTGTTTTGATTATTTATACTTTGTAGTATAAATTGAGTGTGATACACCAACCTTATTCTTAGAAATTCAAGGTATTTTGTGATTCCATACAAATCTGATAATTTTTAAATCTATTTCATGGAAGTATGATTGTGGGATTTTAATGAGAATTGCATTAAATCTGTAAATTGCTTTGGGTAATATGGCCATTTTAACAATGTTAAGTCTTCCTGTTCATGAACATGGAATATCTTTCCATTTCTTTGTCTCCTCTTCAATTTCTTTCAAAAGTGTCTTATAAGTTTCTGCGTATAAGTCTGTCATGTTCTTTGTTAAGTTAATTTCCAGATATTTCTTTCTTTTTGAGACAGTAGCAAAAGATACTCTCTCATTTCTTTTACTGAATATTCCTTTTTGTATACAGGAATGCTGTTGATTTTTGTAAGTTGATTTTGTATCCTGTGACTTTGCTTATTGTTTCTAATAGTTTCCTGGTGGAATATTTGGAATTTTCTGTATAAAGGATCATGTCATCTGAAAATAATGACAAACTGACCTCTTCTCTCCCAGTTTGGATACTTTTTATTCCTTTATCTTGCCTGATTGCTGTGGCTAAAACTTCCAGTACTATATTAAATAGCAGTGATGACAGGGGGCATCCCTGTCTTGTTCCTGATTTTAGGGGAATAGGCTTCAACTTTTCTCCATTCAGTATGATGTTAGCCGAGGGTTTGTAATAATTGGCCTTTATTATGTTGAGGTATTTTCTTTCTGTACCCATTTTATTCAGTGTTTTGTTTGTACATGGATCTTTTACTTTGTCAAATGTTTTTACGGCATCAATTGATATGAACATATGGTCTTTATCTTTTATTTTATTTATGTGATGTATCATATTGATTGATTTTTGTATGTTGAACCATCCTTGTACTCCCAGCATGAATCCCACTTGATCATGGTGTATAATCTTTTTGATGCATTGTTGTATTCTATTTGCTAATATTTTGTTTAGAATTTTTGCATCTGTGTTCATCAGAGATATTGGTATATTGTGTGTGTGTGTGTGTGTGTGTGTGTGTGTGTGTGTGTATTGTCTTTATGAATCTTTTGTATTAGGTTAATATCAGCCTAAGAATGACATAGGAAGTATTGTCTCATCTTCAATTTTTTGAAAGAGTATGAGGAAGATAGGCATTAATTCTTCTTTGAGTGCTTGTTAAAATTTGTTGGTGAAACTGTCTGGTCTGGGGCTTTTGCCCCTATGGAGGTTATGGATAATCATTTCAATTTTTTCTACTATTGATTGGTCTATTTAGATTATTCAATTTTTCTTGGTTCAGTCTAGGTAGGCTATATATTTCTAGAAATGTGTCCATTTATTCTAGGTTGTTAAATTTAGTGGCAAAAAGCCCTTGATAATATTTTCTGATAATTCTTTGTGTTTCTATGGTATCAGTGGAAATTTCTCCCCTTTCATTTCTAATTTGGAATATTTGTGTCCTTGCCTTTTGCCCTTTGGTTAGCCTAGCCAGGGGTTTGTCAATTTAGTTGACTTTCTCGAAGAACCAGCTCTTCGTAGCATTAATTTTTTCTATTGTGTTTCTTTTCTCCATTTCATTTAGCTCTGCTTTAATTTTTATTATTTATTTCCTTCTGACTTTGGATGTTTTCTCTTCTTGTTTTTCTAGTTCTTTAACATGGGATGTTAGGGTGTTTACTTGTGATTTTTCTTGTTTCTTAAGATAGGTCTGTAATGATATAAATTTCCTTCTTATTACTGCTTTGGCTGTGTCCCAATAATTCTGATATATTGTATGTTCATTGTCATTAGTTTCTATGTATTTTTAATCTCTTCTTTTCTTTGTTTTTTGATCCAGTCATTTTTTAATAAGATGTTATTTAATATCAATGTATATGTGCCTTTTTCTGCTTTCCTTTTACAGTTGATCTCCAATTTCAGAGCTTTGTGGTCTGAGAATATACTTGGTGTGATTTCAATCTCTTGAACTTGCTGAGGCTACTTTTGTGTCCCAGCACATAGTCTGTCCTTGAGGATGTTCCATGTGAACTAGAAAAGAAGGTATAGTCTCTTTTTGCTGGATAAAGTGTCCTGTAAATGTCAATTATGTCCAGTTGCTATAATGTGTCATTTAGAGCTGATATTTCCTTGTCTATTTTCTGTTTGAATAATCTGTCCATGGCTGTTAAGGGGGTGTTTAGGTCTCCTACAGTTATTGTGTTTTTGTGACTTGCTCTTTTCAAATCTGTTAGTACTTGCTTTATATATTTTGATGCTTCCTGACTGGGAGCATATATATTAATTAGTATCAAGTCTTCTTGTCGTTGTACTGTGCCTTTTATCACTGTGTAATGTCCATTTTTGTCTCTCATTATCTTTTTTTAATGTGAAGTTTCTTTCATCAGATATCAGTATGACAACTCCTGCTTTTCTTTGACTACCACTTGCTTGGAGTATTGTTTTCCATGCTTTCACTCTGAGTCTGTGTCTGTCCTTATGGCTAAGTTGTGTCTCTTGGAGACAGCATATGGATGGATTTTGTTTTTTAATCCAGTCTGCTACTCTGTCTTTTTATTGGTGAGTTCAGTCCTTTAACATTTAGAGTGATGATTGATATATGAGGATTTCCTATGACCATTACTTCCTTTTTAAATTTACTTTTAAATTATTTTTGTTTGTTTGATTTTTTGTTATCCAACTCTATTCCACTTATTCTGATCTTTTGTTTCAGTATTTCTTCAGTATTTCTTGAAGTGCCTGTTGCATGCTGGTGAATTCTCTCAGCTTCCCTGTGTCTGAGAAGGACTTTATTCCTCCTTCATATCTGAAGGGTAATTTTACTTGATAATTTATTTTTCACTGGAAATTTCTCTCTTTTAATCTTTTGAATATTTGATTCTACTCCCTCCTGGCTTGTAGAGTTTCTACTAAAAAAGTCTAATGCCAGCCTTATGTGTTTACCTCTAAAAAATAGAGGTTATTTTTTTCCCCTAGCTGCCTTGACAAAGTCTCTTTGTCTTATTTTTGGACATCTTTAGTACCATATGTCTTGGAGAAGATCTGCTAGGCCCACGTATCTAGGGGAACTATTTTCTTGAGTTTGGAGTTTGAGATCTTTCCATAGGTTTTGAAAGTTCTCATCTATTTGTTTGAGTATGCATTCTATAGAGTGCTCTGCTCCTTCTTCCAATCCTATTATCCTGATATTGTTTTGTCTCACGGAGTTAAATAGTTCTTGAAAGGTTCTTTCAATTATTTTTGTTGTGTATTCCCTATCTTCCTCTTTCTGAGGTGTTTCCATGTTCTGATCTTCAATATCACTAATTCTTTCCTCCATCTGGTTGCCCCTGTTTTCTATGGCAGTTATTTCATTTCTCACTTTTTTAATTGTATTATTTATCTCTCGAATTTCCATCTCATTCTTCCTTATAGTTTGAATTTCTTTGTCAAACTATTCCTTTCATTCACACATTTCTTTTCTGAGATCATTCATATCAGCTGTGGTGTTTTGCCATTATGTTTTCATTTCTCTGAGAGCCTTTAGAATGACTATTTTATATTCTCTGTCAGTTAGTTCATAAATTTCTAGATCTATAAGATCCTTTTCTGGAGAGTTTTCATCTTCTTTCTGAGCAGCTTTAAATCCTAAGGTACTACATTGTCTGTTGTTGTCTTCAGCATGAGGGCTTTATGTCTAGCAGGTCTCAAGAGATCACTTTATTTCTCTGATTGGTATTTTTGTGGTGTCTTGCTATAGAGTAGACACTAGGTGGCACTGCAGGTGACAAGTTTGGGAGAGATGGGAGATGTTCAAGCCATATCTCTGGTCTCCACCGATGTTTGGAGGCAGGGCGTGGGTTTCCCCAGTCTCTCCGCTTCCTGCAGTTCCTTGGGGGACTGCGGGAGAAGGGGAAGGCCAACAAAATGCAAGCTAAGGCTGCACCACTTTCTGCATTTCATTGGGCGAGCTGTGAGAGACAGTGGAGGCCCATGGGATGCAGGTTGAGGCCTGTTCACATTGGTCAGGGCAAATACTGTCAAATCCCCATTTCTCCCTTCTCCAGTGTTTTACCCCAGGCTGTATTTGAGTGATTCATTTCCATTGCAACCACTATGGGCAGTATTTGCAAGTGTGAGCCATGAGAGCTGTGAGTTGAGGTGAGTGCCATGCACGGTGGCTGAGTGCACACACCCTGTGAATCATGAGAGTGCTGTGTGCATGCTTACCACAAGCCAAGGGAGCACCACACAAGAGTTCTGAGCATTCACATGCTCCACAAGCCAAGAGGTGGTTCACACCTGGTCATGGCGTGCAACTGTACCTTAAGCTGCGAGGGCACCGGGAGTTGCAATGCTGTATCTGGAGACCTAATCCTGTCTAGGGCAGTTCATTGCCTTGCTGTGCTTTCTTGCTACTCAGAGCGTTAGAGCTCAGCTCCCAGGCTTTGTCTCCAACATGCCACTTTTAGGTCCAGCTCCCTCACGGTCTGCCCACATTCCCACTGCTATAACTTCCACTCTTGTCACCGCTTATTCTCCCTTCTCCCGTATATAATGCTGTTCCCTGATTTCTTTCTGGTCCCTTTAGTTAGCCACGGTTCTGTCAGGTTGCGACCCGTCTCTGCCCCCTCCCCTCTCTCTTCCTGCCTCCTGCCTTCTCTAACGTTCAGGTGTTTTCTTGTGATGCATGAACTTCTCAACTGTCTCTGTGCCACTCAGGGTTTCCCATATTGGATTCTAGCTGGCTGTTTAATTGTATTTTCTGGAAGAGGTTTTGCAGACATCCTCTCTGTTGGCCTTCTTACCAGTACTCCCCAAAACAGTTGTTGTAATGTTAACCAGTATTATGGGCATTAAAGTCACATAGACCTGGATTCAAATCTATTAACTGGACAACTTGAATTAAGTAACTGATTGTTTTAGTCTGTTTCCTAATATGTGATATTGGAATGATACCTGCTTTTTCAAGGATTTTATGAGGATTAAACAAGAAAAGGTTCACAATATGTTTAGGACTAGTGTTCATGACATATGGTATAAAAAATCTATTACTACTACAGTTGTTGTTGCCCTGCTTCTTTGTAGTGAAAGTATTTTCTTACCTTTGACAACCAGAGCATTTCATTAAGTCAAGAGAACATTAGGAGAAAAAATTTTGATTTGTAAGTCAAGGTATCAGTTAAACAGCAGTTGTAACTTACATGAATGAACTAGAAAAATATTTGAGAGGGAGCTAGAAGAATCTCTGTAATTTTTCGAACAGTTAAAAAGCACCTTTGGATGTAAGACACAAAAAGGTTATGTTTTGCCAATGAAAGAATAGGAGTGAAGCCACAGCTAATATTGTCTTGGGGCAAAAGGCACAATATTGTACATCTGAAAAATAATGGTAACTTGATTCTGTTTCTGCATGGAGCCTGACTATTCCACACTCACTTCCTCATTTTGTCTTTAGTTTATGTGCCATGACCAGGGTGTATAGCCTAACAGCTAATAGCTTGAACTTTGGAGTTTGATGGCCTGGGTTTAAAGTCTAACTTTGCTACCTACTAGATACATCACCTTAGGAAAGGCACTTAATCTTCATTTGTAATATATGAATAATAATAATACTGCTTGCTGTATAGACTTGTGATGCTTAAGTGAGTTAACTATGGCAAAGTGCTATGAACAGTATCTATCACACAGTAAGTCCTATGTCAGCATTTATCAAATACAATTATTGAAAGGTGTTTTGAAAATAGTTGATTTGTAGGCTTCGCTTGATGGCAAAGGATGTAGTATTCTATTCCTATGCCCCCCACATCAGCTTAGAAAACATCTCAACTTTAAAGTCAATTACCAGTTTGTAGAAAGCTTATATATTTCCTAGGTTGCCATTTGTGTGTGTGTGTGTGTGTGTGTGTGTGTGTGTGTGTGTGTGTGAAATTATATGAGGGCGGTCTGGAAAAAATCCAGTCATAAATGCATTTATATTTCATATTATATGGCTGGATACTTTCTGGACAGCCCTTGTATCCCTTATCACTTTTCTCATTATAAAACCCACAGAAGAATAAATAAGGTCTTTGAGCAAACTGCAAAAAATGAGACACCCTTGAAGACCTTTGTGTCTTCTGAATTGGTCTGGATTTTTCTTTTTTTAAATCATGTTGAGCTTTTACTTGAGGAGTTATTAATATGGTAATATTTCTAAAATATTCCAGTTTGTGTTTTTCTTGATACCGATTCAAGTTTATAGTGCTAAACACGTATAAAGGCCACTGCCTCCTACTAACCCTGATAGGACCACTGTGAACACATAAAAACACATACATTGACCTTGCATGCTTATTTATGACTTGTATTTTAGATTTTTCTCTGGTCTATGTGGAATAACTCCATGATTCTCCCATAAAAATATTTTGTAAATGAACACTTATTTGCAATACTGAGAACAAGACACTGTACTGTATTTTGTGGATTGTTGCAGCTGCAGTCAAAGTAAACTGTCTACAAAGTCTTGAGTAGAACTGAAAATTGAAAGTAATTGCAGCAGTGGTATTGATCCTAGAGACTTCTATTCCTTCATATTTCCCTAAAAATATGTATCTTCTGTTTTTGAATAATAGGCAGGGCTACCCCATGAAAAGTATTATCCATTTATGGGATATCATCTTGATGAATTATTTCAAAGCTCTATCAAACTCTTCCAAATATCCTAGTGACTTAGGCCATTGAGATCATGATTTTCAACCAGGTCTTGCATTGTTGATGTTAGTTAGGGAGGTTACACAGTAATAACTGACGCTCTGCATTTGTATGGTTGAAGAGATTTTGACTAAGTGCTTATTGGTCAATTAACTGGAAATCAAATCAATATAGCATTTTATGAAGTATTTGTAGTAGCCCAGACAAATAAGTCAATGTTTCATTAAGAGAAAAGGGGTTAAGGAAAGCATTTGTCTCAATTTGCCCTACTGAGATGGAGGAAAGCTTGTCATAGAGAATCCCTTCCTAGACATCAAGAATCTAAGCCCTCATTTCAAAGTTTAAAGCATTTAGAGAAAGTATAGAGGTACTGTGATGACCCTTGGAATAATTTGCTCTCTGTTTTGTGCCCTCCCTTCCTCCGTTCCTTTCTTTTAATTCATATCAAATATAGATCTGTCCTTTTCAGATTATATTCTCATTACTTTTAGATACTTTCCCCATAGTATATATCATAATCATCCTAATTACCATTATCAGACACTTGTTATATCCTAGGCACCATTCTAAGTGCTCTGCCTGTATTGGCTAATTCTCACAACCTTATGAAGTAGGTATTATTATTTTTCTCATCAGGAACAGTGACACAATATTGCTAAGGCCTCCCAGCTAGTAAATGGTATATCCAAGATTCAAAATTGAGGAATCTGACTCCAGAGTCCATTATGTTAACCACTGTGATAATAACCTTAAGAGATACATATAAAAATATGATACAAATTAACTATTATTATTAGGTCAAGGTCCATTTTTATTTATTTATTTATTTATTAGTACTGGGGTGGATTTTGCACTAAGCAATCAATAATCTCTCAGAAGGCATTTAGTTGACCCAGGTTACACATTTGCAAGATGGCTGGCCAATGCTTGGAGTGTGGTCTGTTGTCTTGGAAATGATATGGCTGGTTGTCAAATCAGTGACCTTAGCAGATGATCATTAGATGGAGAATATTTGCTTGCTTGATGTATCTTGGTGTTTTTTTTTTCTCCCCAGAATTTATCTGGTAGTGTGAGATACACTTTCCTTTTTTTCTGAAAATGAATATATTTCAGAAACTTAGAAGCAGTGATTTTCTGGGGACCATCCATTAGGTGCAACAGCAGATGCTGATTTCGCACCAACTGGCAGGTTCTTTGCTTTGCTATTTCAAAGCATGAGGATTCCAAACCTGTTTTTTATTGTAATATCCCTAAAAGTTGATTCTTGTTCTCATTGCAATTTCTTTGACATGGGATTTTGGCATAGTGCCTTTGACCGAAGAATGTATATTTTCTAATGCCTATGCTTTAATTTTGGGGAAAATATGATATTTTTGTTTTTACTTATCTCCAAAACTAAAAATACATGTCCTTAGAAAAATAGGAGTTTCTAGTGAAAATGCTGACACAGTCTAATTAATGCTATGGCTTTGAACAACCTGTCATTCACAAGAAAAAGTAGTATTTTTGTGTCCTGTAAAATACCAAACATCTGCTTGCAATGAGCATATTTAACACTTTTAGTTTTCTTTTCAGCTAAATGGAATGTGCCTGGGCACAACTGAAACTGCAGATAGCACACGAAAAGCATTTGAAACAAGGCACTTGTATTTGGAAATAGGTTTTTAAAGCATATTGGAACCAGAGCTCAAATTACGAACACCATTCCAAACAACTCAGTGGCAAGATGCCTTTGAATGACACAGAACCTGCCCTCACCTCCAAGTGCCAGCAATGGGGCCATGAACTAAATCTGATTAAATAAGAAAAGATGTACAAAGAAGTACACTATGATTAAATCTAAGAGGGAAAATTTATAATACTGTTTCTAAATAGAGGCCAGGATTCAGCATCCAAAGCCCAAGTAGATGTAGTGGTAGGAGCAGCAAAAGGAGAGGAAAAAAACAGATGTGTTCATTAGAGCCATCTAATCTCCCTGTCTTCATCTTTTACCCACCTTAATTATTGTCTGCATTGCCACCAGAATTCTTCCTGAGGAACAACACATCAAATGATGGCTCTCTCCTACTTACTTTTAGTGTTTCCTGTAGCCTATCGAAAAGGTTTGAATTTCTCTAAGGTTTTTCATCTGAACCCAACATACTTTCAGCCTTCTCAAAAACTATTCCTATCTCTAGACAACCCAGTATTTATGCTCAGTGGTTCTAAACTGGGTGTGGTAGTATTTGGCAATCCGTTGAGGTATTTTGTTTTATTACTGTGAATGAGAATTATATGGATGAATATTCAGTGATATGGATCAGGGGATGCCAAGTATCTTGGATTGAGTGAAATAGAAAATCACTATTTCAGAATTGTCCCACTGAAAATGCTAATAGCACCCTATCAAGAACTGCATTTGTAGCTAAGGTGGACCATTTGAGGGTCTCTAGATGACATGCTTTCCCAGTAATGCACACTTGCTTCTGTTCCTCCTTCTCCCAGCTGTATTTGCCCTTTCAATCAGCTTTGCCTGTCATATCATAAACAGTCTTCATAGTGTAGCTTTTCCATTGCAGCCTTTCTAGATCTCCACTAAGAAGTGAGTTATACTTCCTTCTTCCCAGAGTTGCTTAGTATACTTTGACATATTAAAATTCTCTCTCTCTCTCTCTCTCTCTCTAATATGAGAATCAGGAGATACAAAATTTGCCCTGGTATTACCATTCACCAAGTGTATGACATGGGGCAAATGATTTCCCTTCTTGGTCTTTAGTTTATTCATTTGCAAAATGCGAAAGTTAAAAAAAATGAAAGGATTGAACTGATATTCTATAAGTTTCCTTCTGCTGCTAACTTTCTATGGGAACCTTATCTCATATATAATTTTATTTTAATGACAAGACTAGTGTTACTGTGAAAAGATGTTTTCCCCTCGGTTGTCACTTGAAAGAAAGAATCCAGTCAAGAGAAAATTGGTGAGGTGGAGGGGACTGACCCTGGAACAGGAAGCAACCCACCTTTCCTTTGTTTGGGAGATTTTGATTCTGGGTGTAAGTTCTTCCTGCTTCTTTCTAACATGATGCTTCTGAAAAGGGCCAAATCTACATAATAATATGATTTTGGGAAGCAGGGCCTATAGTTGAATATGTGAGGCTTTCTCCTCTTACAATTTTAGAGTAGCTGATAATGGCCCAGGGCTTAATCCTAGATTCAGGGCATCTGTTAATAGTCATCCCACATTCCTTTGCTTTATCATTTTAAATTTTGAGGCAACTGAGAATGAACAGGGTGGGAGGAACCCCTCCCTTCCTCCTCACATCTACCTTCCTGCCCACCTGCCACTAGGACATCTTTATATCCCAAAACATAGCACCTTTGAGGCATGTTCTATGCCTCAAATAGTTGTTGACCTGGCCAGTCCAGAGAACTTTATGCTTTTTGCCTCTTGTGGAAGATGTCACTAGTCATGCCTGAGTAAGTTTGTTTTACTTAATCCAGGAAATATGTATGTGTGGGCTGATGAAAGAGCAAGGATCAGTTTTCTGAGATCACTTAGTAATACATGGAAGAAACACGTTGGGTAATTATTTTGTTGGGAAATTTTTGCCATTGCTAACATAAAAATGATCACACATTTAATGTATGCAAAAAATGTGGTAGATTTTGTTTTTTGCAATATATAGAAAAATATCTGACAAAAAATAGCAATAATTATAAAAGATATATCACGTAGGTTTATAATCCTGTAGTCTGCAACAGGCTGTTTTAAAATTAGCGGTTTTGTAGCCTTCAAACGTGTTCAACTGCACCGTGCCTTATTATAATAGTTCCCTTTGAGATTGGCTGGAATCACATCCATGCTATCCAGGTGTGCTTTCACAGCTGTGAGTCTGCATTATGATTTATGGGTAAAATGCAAATTATGTAATTTGCATAACCTTTCCCAGATGCAGAGTTTTTCATAAGCTTTTCTAAAGGGTTGTCAGTAAACCTGAGTACCATGGTTTGGCTTCTGTTTGAATCTTAGAACTGCCTTATCTGTTAACTTGGTGAAACCAATCATGTTATCATTTGGTATTTCTTTAGTGTTCCCACTGTTGTGGAAAGATTTGGTCACATGCTGAGTCACTGTTATCCAACATTTCCTTTTCTTTTCTTTTCTTTAATAAGTCATGTAAATGCATTACCTAATTGTCATGATATCCAGGATTATTTTCAGCCAGGATCAATCATCTACCTTAAGGTAAAAATATGAGTTAGGCTTTAAGCACCTCTTCTTCCTATCTCAGGTTTAACTAGTGACCTTTTGAATTCATGGAGTTTGTTTTCTCCATTTATCCCTGCTCCCAGAATAAGTTTAGCCTTTTCCCCACATTATGACACATGTCTTAAAAAGGAAATGCTAGTCAGGATTTAAATCTAGTCTGTCTGCCTCCAGAGTCTATGCTCTTGACCACCAATCTACACTGGAGTGGCTGAGCTTGAGTATAAAAGAGGTGGCTAAAAATGCAAGTCTCTGGGCTTCTCAATCTGTTTCAATCACACCACCTCCACGTTTACCTCTTGTATATGAGTGCTGTCTGAAAAATATCCAACTATAAATGCTGGTAGTTTTCATAATACATGACTGGACGGCCTTCGTATACTGGATTTTTGTGCAATTTGTTCATTGAAGAAAGAATGTGTTTGTTTAGAATGTGAAAAACAATTAGCAAGTACAGACTTTAGGAAAAACTTAAACCTAGGCCTACTGGGAGGGGAGTGTTTGTGAATAACTGATTCATGGAACTAGATATTTTATTTATTTCTTCCTGTGGGAAACATTCAGGTATGTACTGAGTTGTTTTCAGTTGTTTGCAACCTTCTGAGTGGCCAGATAGATAAGTAGCCAGGGTGTCTAGAATGGTTAGGAAAGGGCAAGATGGTATTAAAAATGGCAAAGAATGCCTTACATAAAGGACTACATAGGTTCCTCATCCCAATCAGTTGGTGTCATTGATAACAGGGTACTTTCAGGAGACTTGAAGATGAAGGAAGCTTATTCTTCCAACTAGAATTAGGGCCAAACCTTTTGCTCTATGTACTTGCCATTTGTGTGTAATAAGTTATGTTCCTTAACTATATTATGGGAACTCATATGCTTTCCCCATTTGTGTTGGGCATCTTTCTATTAATTCTGTTACTATCCCATTTCACGATGACGGATAGATCTCATTTCAAGATGAGAGGTGCAAAAGTTGAGAAGCTATATGATGAGAATACACTTGAAATGCAAAATGTTAACTCCAGTGTCAAGGCTAAGAAGCAAAGAGGGCTTTTGGTAGAACCAAAAAATTTTGGAGGCCCCATTGTAGCTTGATCCCTGTTTTAGCCAGAGGAGTTATCACAATATCCCTGCTCCTTGAACTCAACATAATTACCATAGTTATTTGGTAGAACACAGTCCTCCTCATCAATTCTATGCCTGTCAGTGACATATTTGGGGTTGGAATATATTCTTACATTTATGATAGTAAGGTTTACCATACACAGTTGGTTATTTGGTGTTCATTCAGTACTGTGGAAGTTATAAAGTGAAAGTACTGCAGTTCACAATCATAGGTGAGCAATAAAGAAGCCTAAATATAGTCATTCCTTTGAAGTCCAGAATCTAGTATGATATGATTGTGTACAGGTTCCTATGTTATACTCAGTGAGTGATAAGGAAATGCTAAGTGAAAATAATGAAAAATAATGATAGCCCTCGGTTATCCTTTATTTTAGATAGTAATTTTAATCCCCAAGAAGCTTGTTGTAACATTCATCATCTCCAACTACCACCACCACCACCACTACCACCACTACCACCAGTATCACCGTCACCACAGTAGCTATAATTTATTAAGTGCTTACTCTTTGTCCGATGCTATTTATAATATCACTTAATTATCACAGCAACCTTATTAGTTAGGTTCCATTATCATCTTCATCTTTTTGTGGATAGGGAAACCAACCTTTAGAGAATTTAAATAACTTGCTTAAAGTCATATAACTAGTATCAGCATCATGATTCAAAGCCAGGCAGTTTGACTCCAGAACCAATGCCTTACTTTTATACTTTGCTACATTCTGTTATAGAGATGATGTATTGAGGAGACTTACCTGTTTTGATCACAATTCAAGGGAATGTAGATTTCTGCAATGCTCAATTAACTCATTGAAAAAATGCCCTGCACTATAAATTCCAAGGAAAGTATTCTATAGAGGCTCATATATATGTTGAGCTTTTTTTTTTTAAATGCAGGGAAAAAATACAACATATCCATGATCCCCACTTTTTCTACCATGTCTTGAGGTTTTCCCTTATTGAAAATACTTCATCTTTAAGGAACTCTGAGCTGTGGGCTCTCCTAAATTTAGCTTTTAAACTCAAGTTGTAATTCATGTACATTTATGCCCAGCACACCTTCTATTTTACCAGCTATGTGTCCCCTTCAGAAGAGTGTCAGTTCTAGGAATATTGAGTAGAAGCCCAAGTAGGGGGTGTCCCTAGTGTTATTTATCAGTGTATAGGTGGAGAATAAAGTATATGTGATAATTGATACACTCTTCATCAACCTTTGAGGATTGATAACTCAATTAGTATGTCAAATACTGACTACATTTCTCTTTCAAAAAGCCCTCAAAGGTTATTTTTAAAAAGGGGAGGGGGTGGGAGAGGAGGGGGGAAGCTAAATATAAGGGGATGGAAAGAGAAGTCACACTGGGTGGTGAACTTATTATACATCAAGTTGACAATGCACTGTAGAATTGTAGGCCTGAAGCCTGAAACCTATGTAATCCTTGCTAACAGATGTCACCCCAATAAGTCTAACAATAAAAATGAATTAAAAAAAATAAAAAAAAACAATCACCTGAAAAAAAAATAAGATGTGAGAGGTATTTTTTATTGTTAATATTTTAGTAAAAGTTCTTTTTTTTTTTTTTTTTTTGCCTATTCTCAGGAGAAGAAGCAGTGTTACCTTAATAGTTGGGTTTCTTCCTTCTCTTTAATCTCTGTGATTCAGGAAACAGTGAGGATATTTTGAAGCAGGCAGATAAGGAAATCAGAATTTTTAAGTCCTGACTGAAAAAATTTCAATTTCCACTTCCCAGCTGAGAGAAAATGTGCCTTGAGCTGACTGGCAGAGATATACATGCTCAGTAGCACATAGTGGGTGGTGATCAGAGGGGTGGGTGATAGGGGAAAATCTGGTCTAGGTCTGGGCTATACTTTTTAAAAAGATTTTTATTGAACTATTGTAGAATTATACACCTGGAATCCATATTATTTTTACTAACCAATGTAATCCCAATAAATTTAACAATAAAAAGGAAGTATAGGTTACATACAATATTATATTAGTTTCAGGTGTATACTATAATTATTCAACATTTATTTACTTAAAGAAGCGATTACAATGATAAGTTTCAGCAATCATCTGATATCATACTACACTATGACAATATTATTGACTGTATTCCGTATGCTGTACATTACATCCTCATGACTTACTTGATTTATACCTGGAAATTTGAGCTTATTATTCTCCTTCACCTTTTTCCCCTTTTTTATGTTTTTAATTACAATTGACATTCAATATTATTTTATATTCATTTCAGGTGTGCAGCATAATGGTTAAACATTTATACAATTTAAGAAGTGGTTCTCCTGACTAGTCTAGTGTCCACATGGCACTGCACATAATTATTACCTACTTGTATTATTGACTACTTGTATGTTCCCTTTGACTTACTTTACATCCCCATGACTATTTTGTAATTACCAATTTATATTCTTAATCCCTTCACCTTTTATATCCTTCCCCCCAATCTCTCCCATCTATCTTTCTGATACATATAGTACCCATTTTGAACCATGCAGAGTTATTACAATATTATTGACTATATTCCTTATGTATATATAACCTGTGTTCCCATGACTACTTTGTAACAACCAATTTGTATTTCTTAATTCTTACCTCTTTTTAACCACCCCCAAATTCCTTCCTATCTGGCAACCATCAAAATGTCCTTCCTGTCTATGAGTTTGTTTCTATTTTGTTTGTTGTTTAGATTCCACATAAATGAAATCACATTGCATCTGTCTTTCCCTGTATGACATACTCCACTTAGTCCAATATCCTCCAGGTTCATTCATGTTGCTGCAGATGGCAGGAACCCATTCCCTTCCCTGGCCTACCAATTTTCTATTGTATATATGTACCATCTACTCTTTATCCACTCATGCATTGGCAAATACCCAGGCTGCCTCCATATGTTGGGCATTGTAAATAACACTACAATAAACATATGGATGCAATAAACTTAGCCCCTTAAAGTAGCATTTTGGGCTTCTTTTAATTAATACCAAGAAGTGGAGACACTGGGTCCATCTTTTTCTTTTCTTATAGCCTTTGTTTTAAAATGTACTTTATCTAGTATAAGTATTTCTACCCCAGCTTTTTTGTTTGTTTTTCATTTTCATGAAATATATTTTTCTGTGCTTTTACTTTCAGTCTGTGTGTGTCTTTTGGTCTAAAGTGAGTCCCTTATAGGCAGGATATGTAACGGTCGTGTTTTCTTATCCATTCAGCATTTTTGGATTGGAACATGTAATACATTTACATTTAAGGTAATTGTTGATAGATATGTAGTTATTGCCATTTTATTTGTATTCTTTATCTATTTTGTTTGTCTTAAAGAAGTCCCTGTAACATTCCTTGTAATACTGGTTTGGTAATTATGAATTCCTTTAGTATTTTCTTGTCTGGAAAGTTCTTTATCTGTTCTTCGAGTCTAAATGATGACTTTGCTGGGTAGAGTAATCTTGGCTATAGGTCCTTGCTGTTCATCATTTTGAGTATTTGGTGCCATTCCCTTCTTGACTGAAAATTTTCTGTTGATAAATCAGCTAACAGTTTTATGGGAGCTTCCTCGTAAGTAACAAACTGCTTTTCTCTCTCTCTTTTTTTTTTTTTTAATTTTCTCTTGCTTCTTTTAAGATTCTTTCTTTAACTTTTAGAATTTTAATTATGATGTGTCTTCGTATGGGCCTCTTTGGGTTCATCTTGTTTGGGACTCTCACACTTCCTGGGCCTGTTTTTTATGTCCTTCCACAGGTTAGGAAAGTTTTTCGTCATTATTTCATCAAACAGATTGTCAATTCCTTTCTTTTTCTCTTCTTCTGGTACCCCTATGATGTGAATGTTGGTATGTTTGATATTGTCCCAGAGGCCCCTTGGATTCTTCTCCCTCTTTTATTTCATGTTTTTTTTTTATTCTTTTTGTTTTGCTGTTCTGATTGGGTGTTTTCTGCTATCTTACCATGTAAATTGCTGATTCAATCCTTTGTTACTTCTAATCTACCGTTAATTTCCTCTAATGTATTTTTCATTTCAGCTACTGTATTCTTTATTTCTGAGTGGTACTTTTTTATGTTTTCTACCTCCATTATTTATGTTTTCTGTCTCTTTGTTGAAGTTATCTCTGATATCATTGAGCATCCTTATAACCAGTGATTTGAACTCTGGGGCTAGTAGGTTTCTTGTCTCCATTTTGTTTAGTTCCTTTTTCTGGAGCTTTGTTTTGTTCTTTGATTTGGGACATGTTTCTTTGTTTCCCCATTTTGGCTTTATGCTTGTGTTTTTTTCTATGTATTAGGTAGGACTCCTATGCCTCCTGGTATTTGTAAAGTGACCTTATGTACTAGATGTATTCTGGGGTCCAGTGGGGCAGTCTTCCTGGTCACCAGAGCTAGGTGCTGCAAATGTGTCCCTTGTGTGGGTTTTACATTCCTTCCTGTTATAGTTGAGCCTTGGTTACTGTTTTCATATCAATGGGAGGGATTGATTGGTTGTGAGAATTGTCTGTGGCTACAGTGAAAGAGCTGTTATACAGGGGATGACCCTGTGGAGCAGGATTTACTTTAGCAGGGCTCTGGTGCTGGCTCAGTCTTCCCTTCGTGTGTGTTATCCTTGGAAGTGACTGGGTGATGCTCCAACTCAATATGCAGCTGCCCACTGGACCTGCCAGCCACAGGGACTCTTGGGAGGGGACCTACTGCCAGCCAAGTTCAGCTATAGCCTGTACCCTGCCTGGGACCACCTTGCATGAGCTACAAAACAATCCACAGGTGGCTGCCATGTACACGGAGCCTGGAGGTGCCTTGGAGGCCAAACCACCAACTGTGGCTGGATGCCTCTAGTGCAGGGCATAGGGCCCCTTAGAGGTATGGGACATGCCAAAGCCAGTTTGGGACCTGTTCCATATTTGGGTTTTGTGAATGTTCGAGAGATTTTTAGGAAAGTCCACAGTATGAACCAGAAAATTCCCTAGAAGCATCTTGGGTGTGCCTGAAAGTGGGGTGAGGTGGTGTCTGAGGGAATCAGCAGTGTGGGGTGAAGGGCCAATTTAGGCCAGGTTGTTGGAGACTCAGATATGGTAGCCACCTACATCTGTACTCTGGGAGCAAAGAGGGTTCAACAAAGAAAAAATGGCCTTTGCCAGTTCCTCTGTTAGGGAGAAAGCTGCCCCTGCAGCCCTTGCCCAGAAGCCAGAATATTTAGTTCTTCCCTGTATGTCCTTGGCACCTTTTGAGCTGATCCTCCAGCACTGGCACTCAGAGGAAGTGAATCTGTCAGTAAGAAAGTCCAAGTGCAGGCCCTTTAATAGAAGCACCTAAGATTGCAGCTGCCCTCATCTAACTCAGCTATAATATCCATTGGTATTCACACCCAGAAGTTTCAGAGACTTCTCTCCCCAGCACTGAAACCCTTGGCTGGGGAGCCTAGTGTGGAGCTAGGACCCCTTGCTCTTCCAGATGGGATCTCCATAACTGAAATATCCCTCCTGATACTTAATGATCACACGTGGGTATAGGACCAGCCCATTTCACATCTCCAGCCCTTCCACCATCTTCAAGGTGGCTGGCTTCTTCTGTATGTTCTTAGTTGTAGAGCTTCAGTTCAGCTAGACTTCAAGTGGTTCTCAATGATTGTTGTTCTATAGTAATTTTGATGTGATCATTGGAGGAGACAAGCATAGAGTTTTTCTACTCTGCCATCTGGACTAAAAAATATCTTGGGAGTTCCCTGGTGGTGTAGTGGCTTAAGGCTTCAGTGCTGTTAGCGCTGTGGCCTGGGTTCGATTCCCAGCCAGGGAGCTAACCACATTAAAAAAAAAAAAAAAATATATATATATATATATATATATATATATATATATATAGATATATAGATAGATATAGATATATATCGGCTATACTTTTAAGATAGTAGTCTACAAATGGTTTTGACTGGGCATAAAAGTCAGAAAAAAGATTTTTATTGTTTTAGTTATGTACATTATAAAACAATAAAATTATTAATATCAGCATTTAATATTTTCTTTACTGTGTGAATCTTTTTTATAATCATGAAATATATACACCCACTTTGAACACCACTAATTTAGAAGTTGTACTTTGACCCTAGGGAAGTCTTTTAGATCATCTGGACCTCAGATTTCTATATGTAATTTGAGAGAGATGTGCTAAGTACTGTTTTAAGTTTTTCTTTATGCTTATTATTTGAATACATTTTCCCTATGATATTTCCATTAACCTTAGTCATTCTTTCAGGATGAGATTTTACCTGCTGTGTTGGTGGCATTTTGAGCCAGATTATTACTGAATAATGTTATCATATTGATGATCACAAGGACCACATTTTCTGTTCTAATTAGAATTCCTCTAATAACATTTGCACATTCTTATTTATATGCCTGAATATTTTAATATGGCCAAAATATATTTACTAAGTTAAGATAGCATCATAATTGTTTCCTCTGTGTGCTTTTTCTTTTTTTTTTTTTTTTTTTTTTTTTTTTTTTTTTTTTTTTTTTTTTTTCAAATGTGGGTAGTTCCCTGGCTGGGAATTGAACCCAGGTTGCAGTGTTGAGAATGCTAAGCCTAGCCACTACACCACCAGGGAACCCCTTTGTGCTTTCTTTATTTCCACCCAATCTCTTGCCTCTACTCTTTGTTAAGCTACCTAAAGATATACTTGATACAATTTTTGTAACAATGGAAATGTATTTTGTTCAGACCTAAATCCTTTATATTAAAGATAATACTAAATTAAAAAATAGTAAAACTATCTATTATTTTGTTACATGGTTATTGGATAAGAATAGATACTGCCTTGCAAAAGGTGGGTTTTTGCTTACCTGTTTGCAAGGTTTTTCTTTGCTATGATTTCCATGTGTTTAAAACACAAAGAAATATAATTCGTACTTTGGCTATAAAATATAAAATCCTATTTATATATTAAAATTTTTAAAGTCATATGGAAACCATGCCCTCTGGACTATAGACAATTGAGCACTCTTATGCATTTTAATAGTTAAACCAAATTAATTTCATTAATATTGCTGAGTAAATTAATATGTCATTTTTAGGAGCTTTTTATTTGGTGAGACCAAACTCTGTCCTTCATATGACCATTATGAAGGCACTGTAAAAACATTTCAGTGTACCATAGGAGGTACAATTTTGTAGTTTTTGAAGAGTGAAAGATACAAGGGTTTATGGAATCAAGAAAATGACTTAATGTGTACCTCCCACTTTCCGTATTCATAGAATACTCTTGTTAGTTTATTTTAAGTTGGCTATTTTAATTTGAAGTTATGTTTCCTTGATTCAATTCTTGGGTAATTTTAATTTGTGTATACTCATTCATCATTGTTTCCTTTGCCACCCAGAATTGATTCACCTTTCTTTTGGAAACTATACCTTTATTTACTCTTTGTAGATCACCTCTTTCTACTGTCAGTCCATCTACTTATTGTAGGCACATGATCTATGCTTAGGCCAAGTAGAGTTTTGCATTCCCCTAAGCATCAAAGATTACTTCAAGGATGGGCATATAACTCAGCTGAAGCAAAAAAGATGTAATGAGACTTTCATGAAAACTTCTAGGAAAGAGGCTCGTGAGCTTATCAATGGACTTCGAGTTGTATGAATATAAGTTCTAGAGTTACTATGGTTATCTTGTGACCATTAAAGACAAATCTGAAATGGATGCAAGACAGAGGTTAAAGTCAAGGAATAAGGCATGAGATCTTGGACACTTGCTTGAACCATCAAAACAGATCCGTTTACCTGAGAATTTTTTTATTACATGATCCTATAAAGTCTCTTTTTGTTTAAGCCACTTACATTCTATTTTCTATTACAATTAAAAAAGTCCAGTTGACCATCTCTCCCCAACCTCAGGGTAAGGCCCAGGCTTTAGACAGCAATGCACAGTGCCAAATATTTCAACATGTGATTAGATAGATTGTAGACATAGATTAGATTAGATAGATAGATAGATAGATAGATAGATATAGATATAGGGAGAAAAGAGAGAAGGGAAGAGAAAGGAAGGGGTAAGAGAGAGAGTAGAGCAGGGAGAGGGATCATTTGTTTGAGCATTCTAGTCTGGATTAGCAGAATAGATTGAAATGAGGTATATTCTTCCTTTGCATGGTAATTTATTTCACATTTATTTAGTGATGCAGTATGCCTGGCACTGTGCTACTTCCTGGAAATTCCTAAGTGAGAGATAACTCTATTACAATGAAGTAGGGGAAATTGATATGTACCAATACAAAGAATACTTGCCAGGATGATAGGAGCGTGTTCAAGAGACATCTAACTGAGATATCAAACTTGAACTCTACTCTGTAACATGAATATAAGAAAACCGAGTGAAGAAGTCCATGGCAGACAAAGGACGTAACATGAGGCATATTCTTTAGCAATTGCTGAATTTTGAATGCCTTATGTAGCTACAGGCAAGGAAGTAGGAATTTATTTTGAAAACAATTTTATAGTTCTTGGTTCCCTGAAACAGTAATTACAGGATTGATCCCCCTATTTAGAAATGATGCTAGCAACCAAATCTGGGTCAGAATGATAGAGTGAGAATTTAACTTTTCCCTAGAATTTAACCACATTATCAGAATGTGTATGTATGCCTCCAGTGGTGTGCCAGTGTATCACAAAAAGTATCATAGGTCTCTGCTCTGAAAGGAGGTGAAATTTGCCACTTTGATAGGAGACAGAAGAGTGGGATTGAGGTGGCAAAATTTACCAATTTTCTTAAGCAAAATTTTCTTATTTCATTGATATGTAAATGGATATTTACCTCATTGCAAGTTATAAGTAAGTGTGTTGTACAGAATGAAAAGCAAATAAAAGTACATAATTTGTACAGGAAATGGGCAAATATCTATAAATTTTTGAGGTGTGTGATATAGTCATCAGCTTTCTCTTCTGTTAAAATATGATGCCTCAACCCTCTCCCTTATCATGCTTTGTTGCATTTTTAAGGAACTAAAGAATGCCATGTTTTCTTCGCATAGGGGAATATCAGTTTTTTACCAGACATGCTAGAAATCTTAAATATTTCCTACCTCAAACTGCCAGTTTTTGTACTCTGTTACTGTACTGCTGGTTAAATGGCCTTTAATGTACAGTGAATATCAGCAGTCTTTTAAGTGTCCTGGAGGAAGAAGAGCTCTGCCTGAGCATTCATTCTAAATTACTCATAAAGTTTAGTGCTCAATTGTGAATATTTACAAATATTTTCAAGATACCTCACCATCTTAGAATTACTTTTTAAAATTTGAGAATTAATACTACCCAGATTCTCATTTACCTCAGCACAAATTGCCTGCAATCAGGGTTGATTGTGCTTTGGGATAGAAAAACAGCTTATAGCTATAGGTGATTGAATGATATGTAGCAGTTAAAATGCACAGTGGAGCTATGTTTTTGAATTATAAAATGTTTAAATCAAAGGGAACATAAAAAAGTAGTAGAGGAATATAATTTGTTATATACATATGGCTTACAAACTGCAGGTGTTCCTATATTTTGAAAAATCTATTTAAATAATCCAAATTTAATAAAACAAATGGAATGATTAATTACATTGCTGCAGGATTTATTTAAGAAATATTTGTTAAAATGTGCAATGGATCTGATGCTTTTAAGTGTTGGCTTTAATATATTATGAACTCTCTGACAAGAGAGATGGCAAGGAAACCTAGGTCAAGTATTTAAAACTGCCAATTGAAAAATAAAGATGGATCATCCTTAAAATTATAACGTATGTATGTGGAAAATATTCAATTTGTAATTAGAAAGTTGTCTTCATACAGGGAAGCATTAGTGTTTTGAAGGCCATAAAAAGGATTCCTGGTATTTGTAATAGAAAAAGATATAACATGCTAGTGTAATCACCCCATATAATTAGTTAGAAAGTGTGCCAAAGTAAAGGAGTTTCTAAAAAGAGAAAAGAAGAGAGAAGGCGAGGGAGAGAGTTTGAGAGGGAAAGAGGAGAGAGGGATAAAAGTAGAGAGGGGGAGAGAAAGAAGTTTCTTAGAAAATAATTTGGTTATTGCAATAAAGGGTGTGTGGGTGGGCAGGTGGGTGAGTGGCTTGGTAGGTGGGTGTTTGGACACTGAGAGAGAAGATATGCCACTATTTGTCTGGTTACCATGTGGACTTGGAGCAGTAGTCATTCTCAGTAGAGTCCACTGATGTCCCTTGCCTCTGACAACTAATTCATTTATTCATTTATTCTTACTTGTATGTTTTTATTTGGTGGATATATATTTGCTGAGAAATTATGATATGCAGGAATATAATATTTGGAGAAAACAGGAGAATATTAGGGGCAAGTGAAACATCAGGGTGCAAAACTGGAGGAGTCCTTGCAGTAAGGAATCTTTAGTGAGTGAACCTTTGCTATTTAGAGATAACTAAGTTTTAGTCACATCCTTGTTGTCTTCCAAATGTACTTGTACATCCTGAAAGGCTCATTAGGGAACAATGCCTTTGGATGCTAAACTGGGAAATGGGGACAATAGGGTTACTCTTTTGGCTTTGACATCAAGTTAGTTGATTAACCTTGGGCCAACCCTTAAGCTTTCTGTGCCTCAGTTTCCTTGTCTAAAAAAGAGAATATTTCTATAATGTTGCTTTTCCTAACCTCATGTAGACAAATTTGGGATTAATTCGATTAAAGAAGTGAACAGTGAAGCACATGAAATCGCCTCAGAGCTGGGTATTAAGTGAGCATGATGAATAACAATTCAAATGTCAGCCATAGGGCTGTAATTGGCATTTGTTTTAAATGGGTCACTTTGTGCAAACCAGGGAAAATGCTATTTAAAAAAATAAATTGTATATTTTACAACAGTTTTAGATTTTCAGGACAGTTAAGATAGTACAGAGAGTTCATAGATGAGGAAAAAATAACAGTCATAAATGTCTCTATTTTTCATATTAAATGGCTGTGTACTTTCCAGATAGCCCTAGTATATCTCACACCCAATTTCTTTTATTGTTAATACCTTGCATTAGTATAATATATTTGTAAGGTATTATATTGATGGATAATTTTTAATATATGCATTATCATTAAGTAAGTTCTGTGTTATTGACATTTCCTTAATTGTTACCTAATGCCCTTTTCTCTTCCAAGATAGGAGTATCATACCTAGGATATCACATTACAGTTAGTCATCATGTCTACTTATGTTCATCTTCCTATACTATTGGCTTCTGAAAATTTCCTTAGTTTTCATCACTTTGACATTTAAAAAACTGTGATAAAATACATATATAGCATAAAACTTACCACCTTAATCATTTTTATGTATACCATTCAGTGACATTAAGTGCATTCTTATCGTAATGCAACCATCACCACCATCCAATTCCAGAACTCGTTTCATCTTGTAAAACTGAAACACCATACTTATTAAAAGCTGTCATCCTCTCCCCACATCTCCCAGACCATGGAAACTACCATTTTACTTTTTCTCTCTATGAATTTGACTACTCTAGGTACCTCATGTAAGTAGAATCATACAATGTTGTATTCTTTTGTGACTGGCTTATTTCACTTAACATAATGTCTTCAAGGTTCAGTCATGTTTCTAAATGTGTCAGAATTTCCTCCCTTTTTAAAAGTAGAGTAATATCACATTGCGTGTATACCACACTTTTCTTATCCATTCATTTGTCAATAAATACTTGAGTTGTTTCTATTTTGGCTCTGATGAAAAATGGTGCTATGAACATAGGTGTACAAATATCTCTTCAGGTCCTTGCTTTCAATTATTTTGGTTGTATAATCACAAGTGGAATTGCTTAATCATATGGTAGTTTTACTTTTTTTTTTTTTTTTTGAGGAATCTCCATGCTGTTTTCCATAGCAGCTGCAGTATTTTGCATTCTCACCACTAGTGCACAAGGATTCTCATTTCTTTACATCCTTTCAAACAATTGCTATTTTCTGTGTGTGTGTGTGTGTGTGTGTGTGTGTGTGTGTGTTTTGTACAGTAGCCATCTGAATGTGCATGAGGTAATATTTGATTTGCAGTTTCCTAATTATAACTGACATTAAACATCTTTTCATTTGCTTGTTTTCAAATGTATATCTTTAGAGAAATATCTATTCAAGTCCTTTCTTAGTTTATAATCAGGTTGTTTCTTGTTACTGTTGTTGATTTGTAGGAGTTCTTTAATCAGAATACTAACCATTATCAGATATATAATTTGCAAATATTTATCCCATTCTGTGAGTTAAGAATAATTTTATTATTTTAAAAATATTTATTTTTCAGTGATAGTTGACATTCAATGTTTATATATACAGTATAGTAGTTACACATTTATATAATTTATGCAGTGATACCTCTGTTTACTCTAGTACCCACCTGGCACTATACATAGTTATCTATTACAGTATTATTGACTGTACTCCCTATGCTGTATGTTGTATTCCTGTGACTATTTTGCAACTGCCAATTTGTACTTCTTAATCCCTTTACCCTTTTACCCATCTCCCCAAATCCCTCTCATTTGGCAACCATTAAAATATTATTTGTTGTATCTATGAATCTGTTTCTGTTTTTACTTGTTTATTTTGTTCTTTGGATTCCATCTATAAGCAAGATCATGTGGCATTTGTCCTTCTCAGTTTGACTTACACTTAGCATAATACTGAGGTTTATCCATGTGGTTACAAATAATAATATTTCATTCTTTTTTTGTGCCAAGTAATGTTTTATTGTGTGTGTGAGTGTGTGTATGTGTGTGTGTGTGTATACACACATATACATACACACACACACACACACACACACACACACACACATATATATATATATATATATATATATATATATATATCACCTCTTTTTTTTTAAGAGGTGTAAAGAAGAAGCAGTTTATTGAAAGGACAATAAGGTGAAACAAAGAGATAGTTTTTTAAAAGTGAAAGTACACTCCTAAGACGTAGGAGCGGCCTCTAGCAGCCAAATGGCTCAAGAGCCTCAAATGGCAAGGGGAAAGTATCCTCGTAAGAGGTGGGAGCAGGCTTGAGCAGGAAATTGCTCAAGGGCTGTACCACCTCTTTTTTATCCAATCATCTATTGATAGGCACTTTGGTTGTTTCTATATCTTGGATATTGTAAATAATGCTGCATTGAACATAGGATTGCAAGTATCTTTTTAAATTAGGGTTTTGGATTTCTTTGGGTAAATATTCCAGAGGTGGAATTGCTGGGTCATAATGTAGCTCTATTTTTAATTTTTTGAGGAAACTTCAAATCATTTTCCATATTGGCTGTACCAATTTACAATCCCACAAATAGTGTATGAGGGTGATAATAGTAATTTTAAATAGACTTGCAAATTATTTTGACACATGTGTCCAACTAATCAGACATTTGAGGATTTTTACCAGATTTTCAGTACTATCCCCTTATTGTAGGTACCTCCTAGTTGTTACCCCCACACTCAACTTAGAATTACTAAGAGATCTTTGATTCAGAAAGGAATTGCTATTGCAATAAAAAGAAAAATGAGGAATAAGTGAATGAAGAAAATCATAGTATTTACTGTCCAGTAGACCTATGAACCATAAAAAGTGTTCCCAATTTCTTCATCTTTTTCACCCAGCCCTCCAAATTGGTAATCACAAAGTAGTCATGAGGATGTAAAGTACAGCATAAGGAAAATAGTCAATACTATTGTAATACTTATGTATAGTACCAGGTTGGTACTAGACCAATTGGATGGATCACTTTGTAAATTATATAAAAGTCTAACTGATATGCTCTACACCTGAAATTGATATAAAATAATATTGAATGTAAACTGTAATTTAAAACATGTAAAAATCAATGCTTATTTAAAAAAAAAGTATCCCAAGAACAAACTGTAAAACTTGACTTCACTTATGGCAGACACATAGTCAGAAATAGCAAATCAGCCTTCTTCATTTTGTTTCTCAAAATCTTTGCTTTTGAATTAACAGGTATGAATTGCCCACTTCCTGAGGTGGCATTTAATGGAGAACAAGAATTACTAGTAGCCCCTGAAGATCTTCTTTTAATACCAGTGGTAGAAGAGATGATACTGTATTTTGAGCTTTCTGGGGCTTCTGCTCCAGGAATAGATAGCTCAGTTGCCTTCTTTTCTCGTTCAGTCCAAGCTCAGATAGGTGTCTGGATAAGTGGTATTGGTGGAGGGAAGGATTCAAACCAAATTTCTGCTGCTCTATTGACTACAGGTGTTTTCCAAGAGCTTCCATATTCTTTGGGTTCAATGCTGCGATCAGTTCCTCCGTACTATTCGGTGTTAGAAGTTGTGCTGCTGGAAAAGTAGCAGTCATTTCACTTGGATAATTTGTTTTCTGTTTATTTTGTTTTCAGTATATACTCTTGACATTCACTCCCCTTTCCCTGTTCCTCCTCTTAAGTTTTTAATGTCCTTCTTTCAGATAAAGCCTACAAAGATTTGTGACTTCATATTAATTTGATTCTAAGATCTGGCAATGAAAATTTCCTTCACAGCTTGGAGCAAATACTTCTTTAAGAGAATTTTTAAAAGTCATTCAAAAAAGTAGATGGTAAGGGGAAAGAGAGAAAAATAGCATAGAACTAATAGAAAATACTTCTCCGTGTGAGTTCTTCTTTGAGTGTTAATGTGAGTGGGTGGGAAGGTAGATGAGTTAGATCATCTGAAATGAGGAGAAATGGGGAGTTGGTAGATTTGACAAGTATCCCTCAGCTTCTCCAGAACTCTAGGAGTATGTCTTCTGCACCTTCTTCAAAGTCAGTGAGAAGTGTGTACTCTGGAAACAGATTACATGAAGTAACCAATTATTAGGTGGAGGGGCCAACCCACTTGTTGAGGTTTATCTCTATAAACCAAAATCATCTGGCTCTTTTTGTAGCCCAAGACCGCCAGAAGGTGTTCTGCTTACATGCTTTCCTATTACAAGACCAATATCAGAATTCATTTTATTTATTACAATACAGCTTAAATGTCAAGGCTGCCTATTTAATTGGCAATGATCGTCACTGAATTTTTAACTTATGCTGAAAAGGTGGCTGTTGGTGGCTGTTTTTATGAGGCTTTTGGTGTTTTATTTTGGCTTAAATCTGTTTTTATTGTCAGAAGATGTATTATCTTTGCTGAAAGCTCTACTGCTCAATGTACAGGTTATCTCCACTATGACACCTCTGTATCTTCAATGTCAGATACACTGCTCCCAAGTCATACTAGATTTACACATTCTATTATACTTCTATTGAACAGCCCTTAATCTGCTCAGAAAAAAAGAAACTAAAAAACAAAAAACTTGCTACAACTGGCAAATTTTATCCCCTTGCTTTTAATGGAAACCTTTCTTGGCAAGGGTAGATAATTGTATTGAGAAATATTCCAACTAGATCTGTCCAATTTTGAAAAGACTTTTACAATTTAACTGTGTAAAAGCCAAACTCTGGTTCATACTTTGCCATTACACTAATTGCCAAGTTCAAATCATATTTTATTTACTAACTTACTCCCATACCCAGCTGCCAATAATTCCTAGGAATCCTGCCTAGTGTAATCCCTCTTTTAGTTACTAGAGGGTAGGTTTTATTTACAATTGAATTTCCTGCGGAAAATGGGTGACAAGATACAAATGTACTTCCTGGGATAACTTTACTGCATAATCTTATATTGATTATATTTCAGAGGATGTGTTATCAATTGTGGTACTCAGATTCTTACAGCAGTGGGCTGTATTATATTGGGGTTGTTCAGAACTTATTCAAAGATTTTATCTCTAGAAAGACATATTTGAAAATAAAAAGGAAGAGGGAAGTGTTTCCTTCTATAGCTTGCATTCTAAAGAATGTAATGTCTTATATTAAAGCCAGTTTATTGTTTTTATTACTTCTGTCTTAAAGCAGTATGAATGTAATAAGATATGTGGACAGAGACCATTGTTAGTCTCCCCATTTGTACAAAGGAGGTTAATAATAATAATAATAATAATAATAATAATAAATAATAATACATGCCTTGCAGAGTTGTGATGATGAAGAGATTAACATAAAGATTGTTATACATGTTAAATATATGGTTAATGATAGTGGAAGCCGTTGAGGAGATAGACTAACTAGCTATGGATTACCCACACATCACTTTTCATGTAATTTCTGATTTTTTCCTTTCTCTCTTCCCTCACCTCATCTCTTCATCTCTTCTCTCCCTCTTTCTGCCTCTCCTCTCCCTATTTTTCTCCCCACCCTCTTTCCCTCTTTCTCCTTATCATTCCTCTCCCTCTCCCTCTCCCCCCCCCTCTCTCCCCTCTCCCCCCCTCCCTCCCTCCTTCCTTCCTTCCCTCCCTCCTCTGTCCTCTCAATACTGTATTTTCCCTTTTAGTACTTGTGCCAGGGCATTAAGTATTTCCATTTTTACTCTGGAGTTATCTGGCACTTCTTTTTATGTCTCCTTTGACATCTTTATTTAGTGGACATCTCTAAAAATTTATATTGGTGCTCAGAAATCTCTTATCCCCTAAGACCCCCCAGAAGGGCTAAGCAAGAACCAGAGCAGAGGCAGAAAGAGAAATTGTGAGAAAGAGGAAAAAGACCAAAGATAAAAAATCAGCATTAATGTTGACAAGGCAACCTATTTATCGAGTATCTCTTTCATATCTACCACTATGCTATAAGTGGAGAGATGCTCTGAATTTCAAGGATAAACTCATTTTCTTGAAGTGGTATTTTAGATTTAAAAATCAGATAATAGCTACTGGGTAATATAAAAACAAATCCTAAGACAGACCAGTTCTGTTATAAGAGCCACACACAACATTCCTGCACTAATTTAGCCTATGGTGGTGTTTTCTCTGGGATGGGAATGTGGCTGGATTCTTTCAATTACTGTAAAATAGTTGGGTTTTGAATGGGAAAACTGTATTTATCATTATTCAAATTCTTCTTCCTTCTACCCTCAGTGTATGACCTTGTATCTGCCTTTAGTTTCACTGTCTTTACTCTTTTTTTCTCCCCCTAGCCAATCCCCAATGTTAGCATTTTGAGTTTCATTGCTTTTACAAGATACCTGTTCTTTTAACTCAGCAGTTCTACCTTGTTGCAGCTACTGTAACACTTACCTCTTATCTCTTTCAAAAGTAAAGATGAATCTAAGCAGCAACTCTGGCAAAGGAAACTACTAAGAAGCCATCTTGATGTTATCTCTGAGAGAGCTTTGCCTAGTTTGCAAAAGCAAATATCATGCATGCCTCAATGTTGCTTAGTATGATTTGTCACCTGGGATTTTCAAGTATTTTATATGAGGTCCTGACTGGTTCACGTCCTCATCAGAATGCACGACAATTTGTTCACTTCAAATTCACCAGAAGCAGAGGGTATTTACTCTGATATCTGCTCGTTGGAAGTAGCCCATTAATACTGCACTTGATATGTCAGGGTCTTAATGAAATACTATTCTCCTAATTTTTTTATCCATAGTAAAATGGCCTGGTTCAATGTCAGTCAAACCCTGAGCTGTTTTTCTTTTTTCTTTTCCCTTTTGACAGTCACCATGCACCCTGACTATTTCTAGTCCACAGAGCCTTTCTGCCGAGGTACCAGTAACTTGGTGCAAAGATTGGGGTGGGGCCAACCCTACTAATTTCAAAGGACTTTGTTTACACAGATAGCTGCCTCACTAAACCTCCCCAGTGATCTCATATCATTTGCTCCTTATCCTATCAATATTTGTTGCAAAGTGTTTCACTCCCATTCATGAAAATGGCTTGTATCACAAATACCATCACATAATTAAAACTGATTATATACTAGATGTTAAGCTAGATTCTATGCATATATGATATTATTTTACTTACTACTTATAGAACCACAGTGGGGGAGATGAAAACTGAGGTTCTGAGAGGCTAAGCATCTTGCCCAAGTTCACATGGCTAGACAGTATAGAATCTAGGGCTGATGATAGCTTAAAAATTCAACTTTTCCTAGACCACTACTATTTTTAAAATAAACAGTCATCTATTTGTTATTTTCAGGCAGCAAATATTTATTGAGTGCTATTTTGTGACTGCCATTATCCTAGTTAATAGGGATATAAATAAAAACCTAGTGTTTTCTCTTGTAAATATCAAATGCACTAGAGGGAGAGATACAAACAGATAAATGGAGTGTCATAAAAATAAGTGTAAGATTAGAAGCATACAGATGGCACAATGGAACTCAGAGTTAGGGTAGTTAACCATAGTTAAGGGAAAGTTATTTAAATTATGTTGTTTCACCGAGTAAGAATATTCTCTCTTCATCTCCTTCTCTGACACACCCCCTATATCCCTAGATTAGTTAGGTATTCGTTTTCCCTTTGCATTTCCTTTGCTTATCTCTGTCACAAAATTTTATTTTGTCCATTAACTTAACAACAGTTTATGGAGAACCCACTCTGTACCAGGCACTGATTTAAAAACTGGGAATAGAGCAATGAACAAAACAAAGTTCTGCCTCCTTGGATTTCAGCTTGTAGTGTGTAGACAGAGAAGAAAACAATATATAAGTGGACATAGAATAAAATGCCAGGATTTGAAAAGTGATATGAAGGAAAATAAACCATGAGAAGGTGGATAATTATAGAGGTTGCTATCTTAAAGGGAAGAATTCTGTGAGAGGGTGACACTTCTCATGCAGTACTGTGATTACTTGTTTATATTTCTGTGTCCTCCTTGATACTGTATGCTTCTGGAGGTAATGGGCCATGTCTTACTTTAATTTTTATCCCTTGGCAAATAAACCGAGAAGATTGACAGAATTGGCCAAGGCATGGTTAAAGTGATGAATAAGTGAGTTTGGAAATCTCAAGAATGAAGTGATGGGTGAGTTAAGGGTATGAGGGAGCTTGAGTGCTGGGAGATTGTGATCAGACAATAGGAGATTTACATTAAAGTTTCAAAAGATTGAAAAACTACTAATGATTTCATGAAAAAATCATTGGGTAGGGGTGACTAGGTCGTGTAGAGGACAAAGACACTGGGTTGAGTAGCTCAAACTTGGTTCCAAATTATAATCAACTAGAGCTTTTAAAAATGAGTCATGGACTCTTACCATGAAAAATTTTGATTCAGGACGTCTGAGTAGGCTTCAGAAAAGTTATGTTTTCAAATAAGCTCTACAAGAGATTCAGATGCACATAGCCAAGGTTGAGAATCCCTGAACTAAGATGTTAGAAATTTGATCCATATGGGTTTTGAAGCCATAAAAAATTATGCCAGGATTGTGTAGGAAAGGAAGTCCATGAACCAAGTGTAATGGCACTCAATGAATCTCAGAAGTGACCAGAAATCAATAGATGGCTGTGACAAGGAGGGAGAGGGTATGGTCAAACCGGATGGGGTGGGCTTGGAAAAGGAAAGGTTTTACACAAGGAGGAAAGAGTGATCAAAGTCTTCTGTTTTTATTCTTAAATGTATTGGAGTGACATTGGTTATGAAAACTTATGTAGATTCCAGGTGTATAATTCTACAGTGTATCATCTATGTGTTGTATTATTATGTTCACCATCCACAGTCACTTCTCTTTCCATCATGATATATTTGATGCCCCTCCCGCCTCTCCCACCCTCTCCCCACTTACCCTCAGATAACCAATAAACTATTGTCTGTGTCCATGTCTGTTTCT